>JAZHYW010037263.1:0-36975 GCA_037355805.1 Ixodes ricinus
TCGTCTTGCCGCAGCTCCTGAACGTGTCAGCGCGTGCGTCCCCATCCAGCTGGCGGCACGATGACAGCGCAGCTTTGCTCCGGTTTCCGGGCCGCGAGCTACCATCTGCCACGCGCTCGTCGACTACAGTGTTGCCTCCTGGAATCAAGATCACAGAGGACCTCGCCCGTGCTATGCCATCCACAGTGACATCAACGGCAGCGCCTTCAAAGCGACTCCCCGGCTGCAGCGCGCCAGTGGGCATGGAAGATTCGCAGCGATGAGGTGGCTCATGTTTTTCGTCTTGCCGCAGGTTAGTAGTCGTACACCTTGCCACTGTTTTAAGTCAAATTATGTTTGCCTAGTAGTGCTTCCATGCCCCGGAGCTTGTATTGAATTTTTTAGAGAGTGTATTGAATCTTTTAGAGCTTTGTTGCTTTTGATGTCTGGGGATGTAGAGAAGAACCCAGGCCCTATGAGCAAGCAACAAGAGGATGAATTCCTTGCGCTTGTGCAAACAGTCGCGAAGCTCCAGAGTAGCCTTGCTCTGCTGCAACAGGAGGTAAACCTACTAACACAGAAAAATATCGAAAGCGAAAAATCTGCTTCCGCTCTAGAAGAACGGGTTAACAACCTAACAACTGAACTCGACCTACTAAAGCAGAAGGAATTCGGTAGCGTCACACCTACCGAACCTCAGCTTACTACAGCTCTAAACGAACTTTCGCAGCTGAAAACTCGTTGTGACGACGCGGAGGGAGATCCCGCCGCAATAACCTTCTATTTTTTGGCGTCACTGACACCGATAGGGAAACGTGGGCCCAGTCCGAGGGCTTGGTAACCGGCTTGTGCTCCAAAAACCTAGGCGTGAATGTCGACTCAAGTAAAATTGAAAGAGCGCACCGCTTGGGAGCGTTCAATCCACAGAAATGTCGCCCTATAATTGTGAAGTTTTCATCATTTAAGGATAAAGAGGGTATTCTTTCGTCGGCATTTAGGCTCAAAGGGACACGTGTTGCTATCAGTGAAGATTTCCCAATTTCTGTCCGACTTGCACGCCGTCATCTTCTTGATTTTGCCAAGCCTAAAGGCACGACTTACAAGCTGCGTCACGATAAGCTGTTTATAGATAACAAGTGTTATGTATTTGACGCCGCTCTTGGTTCCGTGAAAGAAAAAAGTGCATAGCAATGCCAGCGTTCATTTCGTATTTCGTCACCCAATCAACCTGCAAAACGCCATGATGTCTGTAGCAAACCTTCTTATCATTCTATTTTATTTACTAACATTAGAAGCTTGATACCAAAAAGAGACGATGTGATTTCTTTGGTTGAAACATGCAACGCAGATTTCCTTGCTCTTACCGAGACCTGGTTAAGCCCTGATATATCCGATAATGAACTTTTTCCTTTGTATCCAAACTTTCGTGTGTATAGATGTGATAGATCTGCTAGGAGGGGGAGGTGTGCTTTTAGCTATAAAAAATCAAATTCCGTCTCGGGTTATACCGATCGTTACCGACTTGGAAGTTGTTTGGGTGTACGTCGCTACGACGCTCCCCGTAATAGTGGCTGTATGCTATAGACCGCCAGATAATGACAAAGAATTTGTTACCAAGCTGTATAAGTGTCTTTCTGAAATCACAACTAAATACCCTAATGCCTATGTTACTCTTTTTGGCGATTTCAATTACCCGAACATTGACTGGTCTGCCCTCTCTTCTAGTTGCGCATTTTCTCAAGAATTTATAGACTTTTGTTTAGATTTCAACTTTTCAAATGTTATCACTCAGCCTACTAGAATTACTAATCACTGCAGCAATATACTCGACTTATGCTTAAGCCAAGATCCCTCACTCTTCAGTAACATCACGTACTTACCGGGCATAAGTGACCATCTCGTCATCGATTTAACACTCTCTCTCTCTGCTCCTCGTAGATCACATTACTGCAAATTCATTCGCAATTACGCGAAAGCTGATTACGCATCTATCAACTCGAACCTCGAAGATTTTTATCATACCTTCTCAGTTAACTTCTGGGAAAGAACGGTTAATGAAAACTGGACTCTCTTTAAAGATAAAGTGATCTACCTAATCGAACGTTTTATTCCACTTACCCGTATAATATCTGATAACACTAACCCTTGGTACAATAAAACAATTCATAGTCAATCCAATAGGAAAAAAAGACTCTATAAGCGGACTAAGGCTGTCAACACTACTGCTTCTTGGGACGCCTATCACGAATGCGCAAGGGCTTATAAATCCGCCATAAATCAAGCCAAAACCAAATTTTATAGTATCGACCTGCCCAACATACTAACCACTAAACCAAAGAAGTTTTGGAAAATAATCAATCCGGCACTATCACTTCCTTTGCAATTTGTAGACGACGACGGACTTCCGCTTTCAGATAAACACGGCGCTCTTGCTATTAACAATTTCTTCTGCTCCATCTTTACTAACGAGGACTTACTAAATATTCCCGACTCGTGCCAATCCTTTCACCCTCTTATGAATCCTATCTTAATTGACCGCGCTGGAGTACTTAAGGCTATAGATCAACTGAAGGTGTCCTCCAGCTCCGGAGGTGACCAAATTAACTCTAAGGTATTAATAAACACTAAACACATTTCTTCCACTTTCCTTTGCGACATATTCTCTCAATCTCTTAAACTCTCTGAAGTTCCATCCGACTGGAAGATTGCTAACGTCATACCCGTTCATAAAACAGGCGATCGCCAACAAATCAGCAACTATCGTCCCATCTCGCTCACCAGCGTTTCATGCAAACTCTTGGAGCATATTCTCTATTCTAACATAATAAACTTTCTTGACTCTCATAACCTCCTTTTCAAGCACCAGCACGGATTTCGCAAGTCATACTCTTGCGAAACTCAGCTAACAGCATTTCTAACTGACGTTTACTCAAATTTCGATTCCAATGTTCAAACTGACGCCATCTTCATTGACTTCTCCAAAGCATTCGACAAGGTCCCCCATCAACGTCTTTTAATGAAACTAAGAGATATTAATCTTCATCCCTCTGTAGTCAATTGGATTTCTGAATTCCTCACTAATCGCACTCAGTACACTTCTGTTAACAATGTAAAATCTACCACAAGCACAGTAACGTCTGGCGTCCCTCAAGGAACCGTTCTTGGCCCCCTTCTTTTTTAATCTACATTAATGACCTCCACCATGGCATCACCTCTGAAGTACGTTTGTTCGCCGATGACTGTGTCATCTATAGACCAATTCATTCACGTCACGATCAACTAATCTTGCAGAACGATCTCCAACTTATAATTCAGTGGTGTCATAAATGGCAAATGGCTTTAAACTATAATAAATGTAAATCGCTATCCTTTTCCCGCAGTCCGCATGTTTTATCCTCCTCTTACCACCTTTCTAGCATCCCAGTAACTGCTTGTTCATCCTATAAATATCTAGGAATTCATCTGACATCTGACCTGTCATGGATCACTCACATAACATCTGTCGTTGCCGATGCTAACCGCACTCTCGGATTTCTTCGCCGTAACCTCAGACAAGCTACATCCCCAGTAAAACAACTAGCTTATACTACCTTGGTCAGAACTAAACTAGAATTCGCCTCTTCCATATGGTCACCGTGGCAGTCATACCTAACTAACAACCTGGAATCCGTTCAAAGCAGAGCCCTCCGTTTTATTTATTCCGACTATTCCCCTTACGCAAGCATATCAGGATTTCGCCAATCAGCTAACCTTGACACTCTTTCTCACCGCCGCAGGGTGTCTCGTCTTTCTCTTCTTCATCGGATCTTTTATTACAACAGTCATCTCAGACAGAGTTTGCTATCGCCTCCTTACCGCATTTTCCCTCGTCTCGACCATTCTTGTAAACTCCGTCCAATTTCATCGTCAACCGTTACTCACCAAATGTCTACTTTACCATTGGCCATTGACGACTGGAACTCACTGCCTGACGTAATTGTTTCCTTATCTGACACTAAAAAATTTTCTGCAGCCATTAGCTTATTTTTTTCTAACCTATAACTAGATTGCAGCGTGTTTTTGTTGATAAATAGTTGTGTTATTTGTTTGTTTTTGAAGTGTTCACTCCTTGTATAATGCCCCTGGGCCTTCAAGGAATAATAAATGATGATGATGATGATGATGATAAGATTCCCATGACATGTGGGAGATGTTATATAGGCCAAACAGGACGTTGTAGTAACGATCGAACAAGAGAGCATGCCGCATCTTTACGAGCCTTAACAGCAGCTGGACACCTAGCAGCTCACTGCCGTACATGCGGAATGTCAAGCAAAACTACACGAAGTTAGCATTGTGGGAAACACAAAAACCAACTCGCGCGTGAATTAGCTAGAGGCCCTAGCCATTAAGGACAACGGAGAGGACTGTGTTAGTGCCCCTTCAGTTGCACTCGACCACAAGGAGGAAGCGTTCCTGCGGGGAGCCACGGTGTCCGGGCAAGGATAAAAGGAAGAAGAATGCGCCAGCCTCACCCCTAAAAAGGATGAGGAAACGCCAAAAAACCAGTAAAGCAAAAAATCGAACAGTGACCTAAAGAAAATGAAAATAAATTAGGAATTACGGGATAAAAAGAAAAGAAGTTTTCAATCACTCGCAAAGAGGAAAAGAAAAGGAAGAGCATTAAACAGTTGTTAGTCCAGCAGTGTGAATGGTGTTTTTATGCGTGGTTTCTTTGTTCAGCTGGCCCATCGTAAGAATGACCCAACTAGCTCAGCTTAAGCCCGTGATATGTATGATTCGCCGCCAATGGTCGCCTACGTACGAAATATACTGCAGTACGTATAACTTGCCGAAAACAGTCGCGGGCTCGTGCAGGAATCCGTTGGCGACAACTCATATTTAGCCCATAGCCCAGCTACGTACACCTCTTTTAGCTCCTCTTTTAAATCCCGAAAAAAGCTCGCCATGCAAAAGCTCAACGGATAGAAGCTCACCGTACAAAACTCACCAATAGAATATTTTATATTATTCTCAATACGAGCGCGGACAGGTTAGGTTTAAGAGGGACCAATAAAATGCAAAGATAAATTAAATCTGAGAGTGACATGGGTGGTTCATTAGAGCGAAAACAGGTCTATCAAATGGTTAGAAGCGAATGCTCTCCCGTTCTGCCTCCAGCAGTCTTGCTCGATCTCGGTGTAGCTGCAGTTTTCGGTGACATAAATCTTGGTCTCAAATCGTTACAGTATGTGCCTGTTATAGCAAGGATTCCGTCTATTCAGAATTTATTTTTGTGAAATTCGGCGGCATTTTTTCGGAGTCAATTTTCGTCAGATTGCGAATTCTTTTGAAAACAGGAGCTTAATTTTACTCGGTTTTATTTGTCAAAGTTAAAAAATAAAAATACCTGGACAACATTTTAAGCTAAATTCATAAGCTAAATTCATAAGCTAAATTCATAAGTCAAATGCACACTGGTGTCGAAAGCTATATTTATAGATGCAGTCGGCGTTGGCGCCCTTGCGATTCACAGTAGTAACTCTCCCAAGACGAATCTTTTAACCAAGTCCTTCTAAAATTAAATTCAGTACTTTGAAATAGCCAGACACGCCTAAAATATTCATCTGCCTCCCCGATCCTATTTAATCTACAAGTTCACATCTTTCACCGTCATAAAACGCAATGCCATCTCCTCTAAGAAACACAAATGGTTGGGTTTAAACTGAAAATCGGAAGAATGGCTGCTATCGTGCTCCAGGAGTGCCTTAGCACATGACACTCTACAAATATTGACGAGATAAAGCGGAAACTTTTCATTGTCAATAGGCGAAGATAAATCAAAACTGAATTTGCCTTTACTCAAAATCACTTGTCCTGAGCCCAGAAAACTTTATTCGTGAAATATAGTTTTTTTTGTTGCTTATGTTGTTGACTTTCAAGGGCGCCAACGCCGGATGCATCAACAGAAATACAGTTCGATACCAGTGTGTATTTGTGACTTCCACAGTCGGTGTTGTTTGGATAAATATGAATTCCCGCAAATTCTACAGGTAAGTGTTTTCCGAAGATTATGGGATTTATCTGAAAACATAGATCACTAGTTATGGCTCCTCTGTTGAAACCGTTGCGTGCGATGGGTCCGACGCGGAACTGGTTCTCTTAATATGCTAAAATGTCCATCCCATCTGTCGTTAACACAGCCCGCGTTTCGCCCGGGTAGCAAGATAAAAGAGGTGAGCTTTTTTCCGAGTCTTTGAGGAAAACCGGGTTAACTTTTGTCCGTCTTGCTTATGGGGCTTGCCGTAGATGTTTTACTGCGGATCACATGTCCCTTGGTTTGATTCCAGCAAGCCACTTGGTGAATCTAGCTAGTTTCTATGAAATGTGCCTGGGTTTGTTTATGTACACACGGAAATGAATAAAATTTAACTAATGCAGATGAATTCACCGTTTTCTAATTACATAAAACACGGGTTACAAACTCATTGAAAGACAAAATATTTGGCGTCTAAGGACCAAAACTTATGGCTTGTCAATATCCTGTCAGATATGCTAACAACTGTATATATTCGTGCTTTGAATGCGTATAGAATGCCCACTATTTTTTATCCGTGTTTTATGTGGCCTAGGCGTGAGTGTAACATTTATCTTTGTCATATTGAGCACTAAGTATTTTGAACAAAATTCAACCTATTACCATTCTGTGCTGGAAACTTCAAGCATACCATTATTCTGAATATTTCGCCGTGGAAAGTCTAAGCTTTAATCGACATGCGAGAAATTCACTAGAATACGCACGTGTCGTTGAAGTCACCACGCTGAAGGGAGTGCCTGCAGTCATAGGCGAAGTGTCTGAAGAAGGCACCGGAGATCCGTTGGTGTTTGGACCACTAGGCGCAGGGACGGTAACATTAGCAATTCCAGGATCTATAAAGGATACCTGGGTAAATTTATTGCTTTGGACGAGAGTTGCATATGCGCATTTAATAAAACATAGTGTGAATGTTTCGCTATTTGTTACAGTCTTTTGAAAGTCCTAAAACCCTGCAAATTATTGTTTATGGGAATATGGAAAAAGTGTTTGCTATAAAAGAACAGGAACCATACATTTTCTTCACCGTCCTTTAGTACAAGTACTTGTCACTCGGACAAATTACCCTCCTCTTTCTTTCAACCTTGTCGTTTCTTATTACTAATAATATTTTGAAATACACTTGTATACTTGCAAGACACGCTAAATGCTAATTTGGTTATCTGACCTTGTTCTGTCTGTTTTGCTCAGTTCGTTATTGTGTGAATAAATTTCTGCCCAACAAAACGATCCACTGACGCTAATATATATCGAAATTACGATCAGTGCGCAGGCGAGCTTGTGGAAGATTTTCATGATGATTTTAACCCGAGATTGAAAAAGAACATGAAATTTGTTTTACAGTGGAATTGAAAATAACAAGGACAGACACTGTCTCCTACCTCAGCTAATATTTTGTTAATCAACCCTCATACTATGCAATCTAGAGCCTTCACAGCGTCACCGAACATCCTGATTTCCAAGTTCGCGCCCACAACCCTCACCCACATCACACACACACACGCAAAAAACTAAGTGATATCTCATAAAAAGCACAACTACCTTTCGGTTTGAAAGGGAACCTTCTAAACAGCTAGACGTCTTTGAAATATCCAATGCTTTTGAACTACAACAAACACACAGACAAAGTATGCACTTGGTTGGCTTAGACAAAAAGCTCCTGATCTTCAATCTAAAAAAACACTAGCTAATTTTTTTAACCTTCAGAAACCGCCAAGTTTGCTCGTTTGACGAATCATCTACGCTGTAATATTGTCAATATAATGTTGACTGTGCAGTACAGAACTTCTCCTTCTGGGACAATAAATGAATAAAGTAGACCGACAATAAAAATGAAGCATTTATCTTAACTATAAAGAAACAGTATTTGATAAGGGACGTATAAACTCCATGTTCCATGTTTGTACGAAACCTCGCACCGCGACTGCTAGAATACCGAAAAGACCACCAAGGCGACGAACAAGACACTTCCAAAAAATTGAGAAACAAAAGAATGCGCGGCTAGAGTTGAATTTTTTTAAAAGACTACCATGCTACTAAGAGGCCTTACTCATACCCTACCATATTGCTTTTATTAGTTTTGTCTTCATTCGGACTATCTTCATATTATCTACCTCCTGGGATATAATATTTCTGTATTTTTGTTCCCGACAGTGGAACACGTCTACGTGTTTAGCTAATTCCGAGTTTGCAGCATTATTCTAAAAGGAACGTAAAAAACAATGCGACAAAGTCGGAACCAGCTGAACACATGGACCAAAAAAATCACTGTAGTCCACAATGGTGCGGAACAGAATTAGTACCCCAAGAGGTTGATAACACAAATAGAGTTCCAAAATAGATAGCCCGGATAAGAGCAATATTAAACTTTACCAGTCAGGCATCTTTGCAGCATGGTAGTACTTCAAAAAGACTACCGAGAACTCCTAAGCACAACTTATGAGTTGTGAATGCGAAAGCAATAACTTCCGATTGAACGCCGCTGAGTTCTCCTGAAAACTTTGCGCGAGTAATTTTTTCTTGCTTTGCTGCGGTCTGTGTTTTAGGAATTTGCAACTGATTTGCGGCCGTTTTTTTTTTTTTTCCTAGAGCATTTTGTTATTGCTTTTTCGCCCGCTGTGTGTTCGGATACGTGAAAGAATGGTGTATTTTTCTGCCCGCACCTTCGCTCGTTTTAATGCGTACTTTCGCTTTCTGATTTCATCGGCGGTGTACTGGTGTGTACGGCCACGTTTCGCTACTGCCGAGGTTGCGGCCGACGAAGATAGAGATCATTGATTTTAAACTCATTTGAGTCTAGGGACCAGACTGCACAGACCGGAACGATTAAGGCCCAACGTTAATCGGGGGGGGGTCCTCAAAGTTGTCTTATTATTTCATTTTATTTATTTACTTTCAGGGCCCGAAGTCATTGCAAAGATGTGTGGGATAGTGGTTCAAAAATGCAAGAATACAAAGCTAACGAGGCAAAAATGCATAAGTGAACATGGCCAAAAACTGTCACTACATAACAAAGTACAAACATCGCTAGGGAACATTTAAACAAAATGTTTGTTGTAGTTTTCAAATTAGCGCCGTAAGATATGGAGACCATTGATGGAGGAAGTCGATATCAGTAAATTAATATCTGGAGATAAAAAAGAAGAGAAGGTAAAATTTAAAAAAAATTAAATGAGAAAATACCTTTTGCTTTAGGTTTTCTTTTTGTAAACTCAAAGTTTTGCGTGTGAAACATTTAAACTTTATTTATTTATATGAATACTTTGGGCCCTTACCGTATGCTTTACAATATTTAAAATAAATCCTCCCCGCTAGCGTGCTGTCAGTTTTAATAGAGCAAGAAAACAAGAACAGTGTCATTCGCGTTGCCCAATTCACTCGGGAATTAACCAAGCTCAACATGACCAAAAGTAATCATCCAATTTGGCAGCTCTTGCTTACCTAACTCCTTTTACTAAAACACTGCACAAATGCTAGCCTTTTAATCGCGATATATATATATATATATATATATATATATATATATATATCTTGTTTTTGTTTTAAGGATGAGAGTTATGAGCTTATAGCTATATATTTTGCGGTTGCGAATGCTGATCGGGAGTTTGCTGAATTGAAAATTACTAAAACCCGGAAAAAAAATAAAACGAAGCATATGGCAAATGAAGATATATAAGTATAAACAATCAAACTACGTTAAAAAAGCAGATAATTTTCGAGCAAAAATGAATCAGCGAGAAGAGATCACTAAGGCGCATGGTATTTCGAGCGCTTTAGACATGGGAACCGGGGCCCGCAGCCTGTTATCTGCGAGGCAAGCCCGAGTGTGTTGCGGGCCGCGTGTTTGAGACCGCTTATAAGATGCTTCTTGTTGCTCGAGACGTTTTGTTCCGCAATCCGCTTCCGCCTCACGATTTCAAATGGCCTCGTTCTGTCTTCTCGCGCGTTCGCGCCGCTGCCCGTTCCGTTCGCCTTTTGTATGAAGACTTGACAACAATCGTGGATTTCACTGCCTGCCTCTTAGCTCGTTTTGCTCCGTTCTCCCGCTTCCTTGGTTAGTCTGCGGTGTACTGGCGTAGTGGCCCCAAACACATATCGTTGGGGCAAGATGTAGTGGCCCCAAACAATATATCCCTACCGAGAAAACCAGTTTAAACTGGATTATGGGACAGGAAAATTGAACAGGATTTAATGTTGGAAACTTGAAATCCAGTTAGCAGGCCATTGTCTGAAAACTTGGATTTTTAGTTTCGAGCAAGAAATCCAGTTAGATCATCCTATTCCATAATTCAGTTAAAACAGTTTTTAGGTAGGAATATGCTTCCGGCGTCGCCATATTTCTTGGCGCCCAAAGGAGCAGAAGGGGCCGCAGCCACGGCAACCCTACCAAAAACGGCGGCTTGGAATCAGTCCGGAATGTGAATTCTAGATTAAATTCATCCTGGCAATAACTCGGAGAGGGAGTTTCCGACTTAAAAAAGCGGGACTCTTCCAAATACCGCTAGGATGCAACTTGGAGTAAGTCCGGACACAGTATTCTCCGACTAGCTCAGCCCGGAGTTTGAGAAATCTGTCTTAAAGCCAAGGCAGTTAAAGTCCAGGCAAACAGTTTCAGGCTAGTCGAACCCGGAGTATGAGGAATCCGCCTGTACGACAAGTAGGATGAAGACCGGGCAAACAGTCTCCTGCTAGCCCAGCCTGGACTTTGAGAATTGTGTCTAAAAGGAGGGTTGAATAAAAACTGCGCAAACGGTCTGCGGCTTGACCATACTGAATTTTGAGCTTGTGATGATTTGTAGGTGGGTTCTGCATGCGTGCACATAAAATGTTTGCCTTAACATTGAAAAAATACCAAGAAAGAATGTTGTTGCTCTAAGGTAGAAAACGGTTGAAAGGCACTAGCACAATTCTTGCGAACAACTCCCATCCGTGCTGTCTCGTGACCTTGCAGTTTCACAGCATTGTCAAGGAGTCATAATAAGATGACGCACTTGAGGGCTATGCTTAAGATCAACTCTTGCCATGCACTGCAGGGCCAGTATTCTAGCAAATGTCAGAGCAGTTAGTGATGTGTAGTAAAGTTGGCTGCCGAAGTATAGGTTATGATGCCCTTTGCTGAATGCTTTTAATTGCTCTTTCAATATCACCCTCATAAGAGCCTTATATGAAGGTGCACCACCCTAGGTGATGGTATGACCAGGACTGTGAATGGCACCTAAGTGTGTCTTGGCATGTCTCACAGCACACGGAAAGTACAAAACCCAGAGTTCCTTACGGTTTGACCTAAACTGCCGACATTCCGCGTAAAGAAGCGTATCTAGTTGCTTGTCTAGTCATTTTCGATGTTCTGCAAACCCTCCTGTTTTATGGGGCCACCTGATAAGTGGCACCAGCTTTAGTTCGCCCGAAACAGCAGTTGATTCAATTGTAGGGAGGGATTATCACTATCAATAAAAATATTTAAAACAGTTGAACTAAGCAGACTGTCCCGTCGACATGTCTAGCACTTAAGCCACTATAAATAGTTCCATTCATTTATTGGGCTCTGCAGAATCGACCGTGTACAGTAAATCACACCCTTCTTGTCGAGCCACTTCACGAGTGAGAGGAGTCATCTTCCCTGACAAACACTTCATGAGTGCCTCTTTCTGCCGCAGATATGTGTTTGTCCGAAGTCAATTTGCGGTTTACCTCTGCGGGAATTACTTTAAGCCTGACCGTGCGTGTAGCATCAAGGCCGCTGTGTTTGAGCTCATCCAGTAAAAATGAGCGGGTGAAAAACTATCAAAACAAAGAACATAGTCAGGTTCCACTACTTCAACAAGTTTCATAACACTTTGAGCGCCTAAGCAACATTTCCGCTGGGAGTCATTGTCCTCAAAAGTTGTCTTCCCTAGGTACACGTAAAAATTTAGGACATTTTTGGAAGCTCATGCAAGGAAGGACAGCGTGATGCCAAGAAGATTTGGTATGGTAGAAAGTTTTAATGAAAGTTAACTTTTCCGCTGAAGGGTACCATTTTCTCATCCAGGCGCAAGGCTCTTGTCCTTGGCTCCACCACAAAGGACATCACGGACCCTGTTGCATTACAGGACAAACCTTCCAAAGTTTGTATCTTTTTTTACTTACAGAGAGCAAGTCAGAAAACCTCACCTTGACAGAAGGAAACAAATTTTGGCATAACGATTGAGATACAGGGGGAAGTCTGGTCTCCGCACGCCAATGCATGCGAATGGGGGAAATTAACTTCAGACACGCCAAAACGATGCACACACATAAGAATTTCATAATTTTCTCATGTGCGAGATTTGCCAATTGGACGCCTCCATTGTTCTGCACAACTCTTAGATTGGTGTAGAACAGAACCTTGTCAATAAATGTCTTCAATAATGTTTTGTACTTGCAAACACGGCAAACCAGCAGCCAGAGATGGCGCGAGCTATGGACATGCCACGCTGCCGTAGATCGCGATCGGCACGAATGAATGGTCATAAAATGAAATCAAATCTGGAATGACGTGGCCTGGGCTCTGTCGTTGACGACATAATATTGGGGACAAGTATATTTGTTACCTGTTATCGGAGGTCATCGGTTCTTCTCGAAGAACGGGAACCTGGATCACGGCTAATAAAGAATAGACATTTACACATATCGAGAAACGAGAAGTGCCACGCTTTTAACGACCTCAAAGGAAGCGTATGTGCACCAGTTCTCGCTACTTGTCATCGTAGTCAGCGTCTCAGAGTACGAAAATGCCACACCCCTTCAAGGATATGAATTTGACGAGGCCTCTCAAGGTTTCGAGATATACTTTGAGGGTTTCGAGCTTTTCGTCGTAGGGAACGGCATTAAAACAAGAAAAATGCAGTTTTATTCCCAACAGTCATCGGCGATCGAACGGACGAAGTCTTTAAGTACCTAGCAGCCCCAGACTTGAGAGGCGCTAAGAGATACAGCGAGATCAAGACACTATTAGAGGATCATTACGGCGCGCAGTGCTTTGTAATAGCAGAGCACTGTAAGTTCAACCAACGGTGTCGGCTAGAACATGAATCTGTAAAGGATTTCATTTTGGCCCTCAAACGTTCTGCTCGATTTTGCAATTTCGGAGCATTCGTGCAGAGCTCCTAAGGGACAGGCCCGTGGCTAATCTGACAGACGCAGAAACTCAGAAGGCATTGTTTGCTTTTTCAGATGAAACGCTAATAGCGCGCGAAAAAGATGCAGCAGCAATACAAACGAAGGATATGCACCAAGAATCCAAAGAAGTCAATGTTATTCATCGGAAGGTATCCTTAAATAAGAACGGCAGACGCCGGGACAACACGTCTCATAACATTGGTCCCGTACTGCGCCAGGTGAAGGTTGTTATTGTTGCGGAAATGCGCATCACCTCCGGGACTGCCGGTTTAAAACTTATGCCTGCAAGATCTGCGCCAACTCTGGACATCCTAGGAACATGTATCGCAACGCATCCAAAAAACTCCAGAGCACCATTTTCAAGCCCTTAAGGATTCAGATGAGTGAAGACGACGACCGGTATTTTCACAGTTGTGTGTAGTAGTTGAAAATACTTCCTCTACTAATTTTGACCGACACGGGAGAGGAGGTTTCCATCATACCAGAAGACCTTTTCATGAAACAATTCCCCCAGACACACCTCCAAACCGCACTTACTCCGGGAAGTGGCTGTCGGTCAAAGAGAAGATCTCAGCGAAAGTCTGATATAACGGCCAAAGGGAAACACTCGACTTTTTTAGTAGCTAGAAAAGTTCGAAGTCCACCGGTGCTCCTAGATCGTGACTTGCCTCGAAGCTTAAGCTGGACTGGACGGCTATCTGCAGCATTACTGTCCAAGACCAAGTAAAACAGCTCCGTAAGAAGTACAAAATAGTCTTCGAGAGTTCGCCTGGCATGGTACGAGATTACCAAGTACAGGTTGTTACGAAAAGGTTAGTATTCCAATCTTTTGCAAGGCACGTCCTCATCCTCTGCCCCTCAAGGAAGCTTTGACAACACAACTACGAGAGCTTGAAACAAATTAAATTCTATGCCCCGTTTCTTAAAGCGACTGGACCACATCGTAAATGGTAGTACCGAAAAAAACGGGAGAGAGAATTCGGTTGTGCGGCGACTATAAGGATACCGTCAATCCTGTTCTTAAGTCGGATCACTATACGTTGCTACATCCAGAAGTCATCGTCAGCTTGTTGGTCTTTGCAGGGTGTTTTATGTTGTCGACTTGCCCAGTGCGTTTCAGCAAATCAAGTTCAGCGACAGATTGAAACACCTAATGACCATCAATATACACTTGGGACTGCTTTGAGTACCAGCGACTTCACATTGGCGTAGCAAGCGAACCTGCCATTTTTCAATCGTTGATGGACCGCGTCTTGCACGGAATCGTCCACACGTGTTGTTTCGTCGATGACATCATCATCGCTGGCAAACATCTAGCACTGTGCAGCAATACCGTGGAACCGGTTCTACAAAGACTGTCCGAGCATTACCTGACGCTCCGAGAAGAGAAATGCAAGTCTTTCGCGGACTTAGTTGTGTACTTGGGTCATCAGATTTCCTTACAAGGCTTTCCAGCCCACATAGAGCAAGGACATGGCAATCACAAAAGCGCCGGAACCAACAAATGTGACCGAACTTAAGGCTTACTTCGAAATCCTAACATTCCATGAGATGTTTCTGCGGAACTTTGCTGGCACGAGGTCGGCATTGTACGGGCTCCACAGTAAAGGATATCACTGAAAATGGGGCAGCAACTGCAAGAAAGCCTTCGAAGCAACGAAAGATCAGCTGGTCAACTGCTCCGCATTAGCATATTATGACGTAGACAAACCGATCGGTGTGGTTTGTGATGCATTAGCCTGCGGTCTTGGATCTGTCTCGTTTCACGAGCGTCAGACGTTGCAGAAGTGCCTAGTACCCTCACGTTGCGAACCTAAGAAACTACGCTCAAAGAAACTACGCTCAAGACGAAGGAGAGGCCCTGGCTCTCATATTTCGACATACATGGTTTCACCATAGTCTCTACACTAATGTAAAAGGCCAGTTTGAACTCGGCATATTAGAAATATTGTATTCCAATAAAGTTGATGAAAACAAAAAAAAACCTATTGTTATCCAATTAACCCAATAAGCACGATGTGATTTCATATCAGAGCACAATATTCCGATATAATATGCGGGTATTAGTATACACAGAGAATATTGGAGCACAATATACTTGATATAAAGCGCGGTTATTTGAATAGAATACGACATCGCGTGCATACTTGTGACGGACATGGTCATACTGTACGGCCACACGATATATATTTATCGGTCGTCGATCACGGGCCCAAAGGAGAATATATTATGATATGGCGTGCATATATCTCAGAACGGATACCTGGTTACCAACATGAATTACGTCGACATATACCGCGGGCAGGAAACATAACACGATTTTGAGCGTTCGTGAAGCAACATGTTGGTATCCGTATCCCCACATAGATGACATTCCGTAAATGATCCCGTAAAACAGCAGCAGTTACCATACGGCAATACGAGCAAGAGCGATATTGGAGGTGGATACACACAGAACACAAACGTTCTGCGTTGCGAACACATTATATTTAATCGAAATCGCAAGTACGTACACACAGCCTATCACGCTTGAAATGCTTGACGACCCCCAAACCATTCAGAATAACTAGTCTGGAACGCCGAAGACCTACCTTTTAATGAGATAACCCAATAATGACGTGCGTATAGAGTGATGATTTCCCAACAAATGTTTTTGCAGTTGTTGTAATGCAACAAATGTTAGGTTACAGGGGTTGGTACCAAAATCGAACGCGATACGGGAAAATTTAGGTTCGCATGATAAAACAATGAGAGTAAATAGGCATGACAGATCACGAGCGTATAGTTGTTTGCTACGCGCACGTTTATCTATAGTGTCCCACCTTTCTGGGTAATCCGACGTCGTACACAAGATCTACGACAACCTGCCAAGATATTTCACCCACCACTCTTTGTCGCCTGTTTCCCGAGATTCAAACACTATAAAAATACGACGCGAAACTGCGTGCATTTGCGTCATCAAACGACACGTTACAGCCTTGTTTTTTTTAAAAGTTTCCATCATCCACCCGCGCACGTGCCAGCTCGAGCTTCGGAGGCAGTTTGGAGGGAGCGAGCCCAGCGAGCCGGTGAGCCTGCGCTGCCTGCGCTGTAGCCGTGCCAGCCGAGCGGCTGAGCGGGCCGCCGAGACCAGCCGAGCCTTGCCGAGCAGCCGAGCATGCGTACTGTGCGCAGTGCGCAGTGGGCGCGACCGGGCGACCCGGCGAGACTGACGGATGACAGTTCGTCTCGCTCTTTGCTGGTGGGCTCCAAGCGAAACCAACGCACTTCCAATCGCTTCGAAATGTACGTAGACATGACTTTATTACTTGCAGCATTGACTTGCATTGCATACACGGATAAAAGTAAACACCGAAGGGCAGACAGGAGACATGAAGTTTTGAAATCGAAGCTTATTTGAACGCACGTGTCTTCTGTTGAAAGCCTCTAGCTGTGCTTTGTTGCTGGCGTCATTTCGACTGCGTGTACTCCAATGTAAGTCAGTCAGTGTTCACACTCGACTAGCTTCGCTATCATGCTATCTCATGTGCGAGATAGACATCATAAAAGCAGCGCCTCGACTCATTCGGATATTCAACCTCCAGCCCCCTGGCTTCCAGCGTGCTTGCCGCCACAAACCGTCCGATGCATTGGATGCGCGGGCTCGTTCGAAGAGTCGTTGTTTGAAGCTCACGAATCTCAGAAGTGTTACGGGAGCTTCCTCTGCGAAAGTCGCGATCGACGCTCGGCTCTCAGCTCGTACTTTTTTCTTCCTGGGTAGACTATGCGTGCCGACCACTGATCTAGTGGTGCCGACTGCCGCAGAACGAAATTGAGAAACCGTAGCAAGTGAGTCAGAGTTTCGTGACGCCGCCCAATTGCCCTGCTATCAGCTGCGCAAAGAGAATGGTTAAAAACACACACAAAAACACGCGTTTTCTTATCTTTCTGTCGGCCATGTTTCAACTCAGTCATCGCAAAGTAAATCGCGGCTGTACGTCGGTTGACTCCCGCTTACTGTCCCTAGACTGTAGTTTGTCGCACTAAAACGGAGCCTCTTTGGTGTGATCTTATTCTGATATCGTTACATCTTGCTTCTTTGATCTTCGGCACACTTCTAGACGACCTTCTGAACGTTGCACTCCTTGTCGACTTGTCACTGGTGCTTGAGACAAATTGGAAATCACTGTTTGCTCACTCCTTGGTGCGCGATATATCATGTTCAACATTAGGTGTTTGAAGGAGGCACCATGAAACCCTGGAGTTTGTTCAGAGGTACCTCAATACACTGTTTTAGAGTGCCATTTTGTGTGTTGTAGTTTTGTACAAAACAATATTGAACTTTCTTTGTAATATACCCTATAACTGTTCACAACAATTAAAGTTCCAATGAAACATTGGCTACGAGAGGTGTCTCGGCCAACGCGGCCGAAATATTCCTCGCATAATTTTCTCCATGGGTCGTTTTGGACGTTGACAAATTTTCTTGTGAATAATGAGCTTTATGCACATGTGTTCCTTCTTTTTTCTACACGTAAATCAATTAGGTAAACCGCAGCAAACCCCAGCAAGGGCAGCAAAACAGTCTCACTGAGTCACACCAAGGATAGCGCCATTCCTGCTCGAGTCCCGAGTCTTGACACCGAACTTCATTGAACATAATGATACTTTGCTTTTCCTTAACTTATGCCTCTAACACGTTTTTTTTGTGTGTGTTTTTTTGAAAAGGGTAGTACAACGTTTAAACACCCAAGTTTTTTTTTGTTTTTTTGTAAAAAGGGTAGTACACCTTTTAAACAAACTAACTTTCCTAGGTCTTCTCTGTACCATACAATAGGGTGTCTTAACCTCGCTTCAGACGGGGCAACTTTTCCAGCAATTTCGGCGTTGCTGGCGGGTTGTTCCCTAGCTTTCCCTATACTCTGTTTCAACTTATGACGTACTGCAGGTAAGGCTACAAGCGCGAGATCCTTGCTCTTGGGGCCAATCTCGGTGGCAGAAGCTCTCGTGACTTAAGAGCAGCTGCCAACGATATGAGCTCGGGCTTCTAAGCTTACGCTGCGGTACAACATAAGGTGAAATGAAGTATAGATTGACACGAATTGCTGAGATCGGGCCCGGCTCGAGGCGGACGAGCAACTCGGACAACTCGGAGTGATTTGAAGTGGCAGCAGCCAATCAGGAATGCGATATTTTCACGTGACACCTCTGTGATGGTGATGATGACAACCGAAGACTTGGGTCTGGTTTGAAATGGATCGTTTTTGAAAATAAACTGTTTCAAAAAGATGAGCTAGTATTCTCAGCGCGATTTAAAGATATAAAACATTTTTAGGATATAACTGTGCGTCTAAATACTGCAACAAAAATAAAATTTCATGATGATGATGGCAAGTCGCAGCGATTCGGTTGCTGTTTGTGAACGCGGGCGGCCCGTGCTGCTGGTGTTGCGACGTGAAGTGGACGGGCAAAACTGCACCGTCTGAAGCGGGTTTTGGGGAACTGAATTCAAGGGTTTTGGAGCTCTGGGTTCAAGCCAACGGGGAGAGGTCTTTTGTACCGCCTCTTTGTTATATATATATATATATATATATATATATATATATATATATATATATATATATATATATATATATATATATATTAGTGAGGGTGATAAAGAGTGATTTAATGGCGTAGATGATTCGCTGCCATACACTGAGCAATGCTCTGAGTAGCCACTGAACCAAGCCAAGTGCACGCGCTTGACAATCCTCTTTCGGCACCTTGTCGTCTTCTATCCAACACTTCCCCGGCGGTAGAAGGGCCGGCCACCGGCACTGGCGTTTTCAGACGTGGGGTGCATGGTAACGTTTCATTCGTGATATATGAACAATAGCATGTGATTTGGTGCGATGATCTCGGTTAGTTGCGACGGGCTCTACTTCGTAGGATGTAGAAGAGATGCGGCGAAGTAAACGAAATGGGCCGACGTATTTGTGGAGCAACTTTTCGCATTTTCCTTGCTTACGAATTGGTGTGGCGAGAATAACTTGATCGCCAACTTCGTACGTGGTGTCGTTGTGAGTCTCTTCGTGTCGAAGCTGTTGTTGCTGCTGAGATTGAAGGGTTGTGAGACGCGCGAGTCGTCTAGCATCGTCTGCATGGCCGGCAACCTCCGAAGGAAAAGATGACCTCGGAGAATAAGGCACAAAGGGCAACACGGTGTCAAGAGTGGTGGCGGGTTGACGGACAAATAGCAGATATTACGGCGAGAAGCCCATCGTAGCCTGACGAGCGGTATTGTATGCGAAAGTAACGTTTGGAACAATAACGTCCCATTGTGTTTAATTTTCCGCAATGTATATGGATACCATTTGCGACAGCCTGCGGTTGAATCGTTCTGTTAGCTCATTGGTTGGTGGGTGATAGGTGCTAGTTAGTTTGTGAACTATGTTGCATAGGCGGAGAAGCTCGTCGAGAAGTTTAGCAATAAATTGGGCGCCCCGATCAGTTATTATTGTCTGAGGAGCTCCATGTCGTAGGAAGATCTGGTGCAGAAAAAGTTCGCAGCCTCTTGAGCTGTGGCGGCTGGGACACAAGCTGTCTCGGCGTAGCGGGTTAAGTAATCCACGGCGACAATTATCCACCAGTTATTGCTTGCAGACATGGGGAAGGGACCCAAAAAGTCAATTCCAAGTATTTGGAAGGGTCGATCGAGGCGGTGTATAGGAGTGAAGAGGGCCGGATGACTGCGTGGTGCGTGTCTTGTGCATCTGACAGGGGTGGCATATCCGAAGGTACTTATTGATGTTGTGAAACATGCCTTGCCAAAAGTAGCTTGCACGTACCCGGAAGTAGGTTTTTGCAAAGCCTAATTTATGCAGATGATGCTAGTATATTTTTTGCAGGGTCCGATATTTCGGACATTATGAAGACAGGTAATACGTTTCTAGATAAGCTTTACACGTGGACAGTCCACAACTCTTTAGTGATAAATAGTAATAAAACGAAAGCTGTTGTTTTCAGGGCTAAGGGGGTAAAAATGAGCGAAAATCAGCTTCTCTCCTTAGACTCACGTGGTATCGAAATTGTGCAGAATGTCAAAGTTCTTGGTGTTATGTTTAATGAATACATGCGATGGGATGAAACAGTTAAGATGATAGCGAAAAAACTATCAAAAGTGGCAGGTATAATTTATAAGTATAGAAGAACCTTACCCCAGTCTGTACTACGACTTCTTTATAACTCTTTATTCTATTCTTGTTTTAATTACTGTTTCTTGGTATGGTGAACTACAACTTCTGCAAATATTCATCGTATTCATATACTTCAAAAAAAGTAATTCGTATTTTGTGTAATGAAGCACATGACAGCCACACGGCACCGTTATTCAATAAATTAGGAATTGTTCCAATCACGAATTATTATGACTATAAACTTGCCCTAGCATATAAAACAGCGACAAACCACCCGGGAAACAGTCTTCTTTCTCTTTCTTCCCTCCACTCACAAAACACTTCGTATGCCACCCGCCATGCCGACGCCTGGACGGTCCCGCGCTCGAGAACTAACTACGGAAATCAGATGGTGAGATACCAGCTACCCAAAATGTTAAACTATTTTTTATCACGGAATATAACAATTGAAAACTGTTCCAACAAACGCATATTATCATTACTAGTTTCGACAGAAATCTGATTGTGTACTCTTGAGAGTGGTTTTGTTTTTGAGTGCCTCTTCTGCTGTTGCTGTTGGGGAGGAGAGGGCACTGTCAAGCAGTTTTGTACTGCTTTTTTCGCTCCTCCCTCTCTTCTTGTTTGAAGAGGAATAAAGAAACTTGAAACTTGAAACTTGAAAGTGTCCTGCAATAGGGTCGTCGTAGTGAGCTCGCACAAGGTCTTGTTGGAGGTTTCGAGGAACAACAAGCAGCCAGGTCCGTCCATGTGGCTCGTAGTTTCTTCTGTATAGGATCCCATCGCGAAGAGTGAAAAGGCGAGCGCGGTGTTGTGTACGCTTTGTGGCGGAACCAGGGAATCCCATCCAGCAATCAATTAAAGGTTTCAAAGTTGTATCGGATGCTTGGGCAGATGCGATGTCGATAGTATCCAATACAGTGATGGGAGACACGGGACCAGTAGGAGCTTTAGGTGAAGTGTCGCAGGGCAAAGGACAACGTGAAAGGCCATCTGCATCAAGGTGCCGCTTTCCGGATTTTTATAAAACAGTGAAACTCTAATCCTGAAGCTTCAGCGACCAGCGTCCAAGGCGGCCAGTCGGATTTTTAAGGCTCGCAAGCCAGCATAGGGCGTGATGTTCATTAACAATTTTAAAGTGTATACCATATAGGTATGGTTTAAATTTCAAGATCGCCCAAAATGAGCCCTAGGCATTCACGGTTTGTGATACTGTAATTTCGCTCAAACTTGCTGAGAGTTCGGCTGTCCCACGCAATAACGCGAGGACTGCCATTTACATTCTGGGCGAGGTCAGCTCTGATTCCATATCCACTAGTGTCCGTTCAGATTTCTGTCTCTGCCCCCTGTACAAAATGACCGAGAATTGGGCCCGATATCAAGGTATGTTTGAGAGACTGGAATGCTGCTGCTTGTGTTGAGCCCCATTGAAATGTGACACCGTTCTTCGCTAGCAGGTTAAGTGGTTTGGCGAGATCGGAGAAACGGGGTATAAATTTGCGGAAGTAGGTGCAAAGTCCTAGAAAAGCTCGGATATCTGTCTGGTTTTTGGGTATGGGGAAGTTGGAGACAGCTTGAACTTTGCCTGGGTCTGGGCGGATCCCTTCGGAACTGACAATGTGGCCCAGCATTTTGAGTTCCTGAGCTGCAAACTTACACTTTTTTGAGTTCAATTGCAAATTAGCGTCACGAAAGCAGTTTAAAACCTGGCGGAGACGGCGCAGGTGGTCTGAGAACGTTGCGGAAGAAACAATGACGTCGTCGAGATAGCAGAGGCAGGTGTTCCAGGTTAGGCCGCGGAGTATTGTGTCCATCATTCGTTCGAACGTCGCTGGAGCATTACATAGCCCGAAAGGCATCACATTAAATTAGAAAAGATCATCTGGGATGACAAATGCAGTCTTCGGCTTATCCGTTTAAGCAACCGGGATTTGCCAATATCCGCTACGTAGGTCTAATGAAGAAAGAAGGACGAGCCTTGTAGGGCATCCAGCATATCATCGATGCGAGGGAGGGGATAAACGTCCTTTTTGGTGACCTTGTTCAAGCGCCGGTAGTCAATACAAAAACGCCACGAGCCGTCTTTTTTTCACCAGAACCACAGGAGACGACCAAGAGCGTGTTGAGGGTTGTATAAGGACGCTCTTTAACATATCGGTCACGTGGTCTTGGATCACTTTGCATTCTGCAAGGAATATGCGATATGGACGGCTTTTTATAGGAGATGCCTGGCCTGTGTCGATCTGGTGGTGCACTTCCGATGTCTTTGAAAGCTGCGATCGGTTGAAGTCAAATAAATCACTATATGTCTGCAGGAGATCGACCAGAGCGTTCCGTTGGTCTGTATGCAAATTGGTGTCAATCATCTGTTTTGTTATGGCGGTGGAGCACACATTCTTTGAAATTGATGGCGGTATACGAATGGAATTGTCATTTAACAAAGTACTGTAAATTTCGTGCTGGAAGGTTCGATTGATCGCGATTGCAGTTCCTCTAGGTAAAATAATTGGAATGGCTGAGGCATTTGTAAGTTACAAATTAACACGGTTTCCAATGACGGCTACGGTGGAGTAGGGTACAAGCAAGCCCTTCTGCGTGAAGCTGGTAGGCAGTGGCTCAACAAGTCCGTAAATGTCTTGGAAATGCATATTTAACGTGAGTGTTACGGCACGAGCAGTCAATGAAGGCAGGTTCGTATCAGTTGTAGTTCGGAGGAGAACGGGATGCGAGTCAGGACTATCTTTGATAGCCGAACAGTTCAAATGGAGCTGGCGCTCGCCGCAGTCGATTGCGGCATCCGTTGATGCCAAGGAGTCCCAGCCTAGAACTATATCGGCAACGCAGCTGGAGAGAACTGTAAAGATGACAATGTAACGATTTGCAACAATGATCACGAAGAAGGTTGAACATCCGAGAGGTTGAACCAATTCTCCCTTCCCCATACGTAAGTATCGTCCGGGTGCTGGCGTCATCACTTTCCGCAAACGTCGGCGAAAACTCTCAGACATGCATGATCTTGTGGCTTCATTGTTGACGAGGGCTATGAGGTTTTGTCCTTTAATTTCAACAGCAACGGTAGTGGGGCCATCAGTCGGAGGGTTTATATAGCATTCTGATACTGCAGCCTGATCTCCTGGGGCGACGCAGGATGCTGGCTTCAGTTTGACGTCTGGCTGGTTGGGACGGCGACGTTGAGGGCGACACCGAACGCTGTTGTCGAGGATACGGAGACGAAGATCGGCTTCGGCGGCTGTCGCGATGTGAGAAGGGGGCTTGACTTTGAGGCTGGTTGTCAATGGGGCGAGCGTCGTCATCAGTATAATAGCGTGGGCGAGGTTCAGGGAAGCGTCTATACTCGTTGGCATTCGATTGTCGGCGGCAATATCGGGCGATATGACCGGGTGTGCAACAGTAGAAAGAAATGGGTCTGTGGTCTTCAGTCCTTCAAATGTCGCACTTTCGGCGAGGGGTGTGTGGTGTCGACGTGAGTGGAGGTTGATGCGGTAGGCAGAAGGGTTGCGGGTCGTGTGGCATTGAGCATAGCAGTGCAGGTGAGGGCGGCGCAGAGGTGCATGTTGGGGTCGCTGGTGTAAATGAACCCAACGCAGCGCGAAGTTCGTCCTGCACAACTTTCTGCACGCTGTGCATTTGTGGACGAGGTTGGGGAGTGTTGGCAGACGCACGAAACTGGTCTAAATATGATCGCAATTCTTCGCGAATAATATTGCGAATCAGCGTCGGTAGATCAAGATTAGAAACAGAGACAATAGATACCTCTGGTAGGCGATCAAAAGAGGCTTTGAGATCCGGGCGCTCTGCAGTTCCTCATATGTCTTGCGCTCGGTGATGAGTTGTTGAGCCGTCTTAGGCGATTTGGGAGCGACGACGGCGAAGAGGTCTTGTGAGAGCCCCTTGAACACGTGCCGGATGCGATCTTCCACTGTCATTTGAGGATCGACTCTACCGCAGAGACGGAGAACGTCCTCGATGTAGCAGGTGAAAGACTCTGCAGTGGACTGAAATCGGTGATCGAGTTTATCTTTCGCCTGCTGCTTGCGGTGTTCAGGTTTTCCAAATGCGTCTGAGACGGCGGCTGTGAAAGCGTCCCACGAGTTCATTTGATCTTAATGATTGTCGAACCACTGCAATGCAGTGCCCGTCAAATAAAACACTGCGTTGGCAAGTTTGAAGCTGTCATCACAGTGATTATGCTGACTCGCCCTTTCGTAACTCTTGAGCCAATCAGTTACATCCATGTCGGGTAAGCCACTGAAAAGAGGAGGGTCCCTTTGTCGGTTCTTGATGCACGTTGTTGACGGTGTTGAACCAGCAGATAGTTGGCCGTTGGAACCACTGGCAGATGGTCGGCCTCTGGAATCGCCTCTGTCTTGTGACATGGCTTGAAGAAGGCGTCTATTTCGCAACTCCAGAATAGGGTTATGGAGCGGAGAGGTCGAGGAGCTTAAAGCACCTCCACCACCTGTGAGGGCTATAAAGAGTGATTTAATGGCGTAGATGATTCGCTGCTATACACTGAGCAATGCTCTGAGTAGCCGCTGAACCGAGCCAAGTGCACGCGCTTGACAATCCTCTCTCGGCACCTCGTCGTCTTCTATCCAACAATATATATATATATATATATATATAACGGGCATGGTGGCGGGGGGCCGAAGGCGTGGGGTATAACTGAGAGGAAAAGCAAAACCCCTGATGGAAACAGCAACAACGGGTGGTTTATTCTTCGACATATTCTTCCTGACGAAGGCCGGACTCCGGCCGAAACGTCGAAGAATAAACTACCCGTTGTTGCTGTTTCCATCAAGGGTTTTGCTTTTCCTCTCAGTTATATATATATATATATATATATATATATATATATATATATATATATATATATATAAATATATATATATGTATAAAGTCAAAGATGCGTACTGACGGAAGTACTAATACGAAGTTTATTACGACTTTTCGAGCGGGGACCGCTCTTCATCAGGTAACGACTGTACAGCACGTGAATGTTTATATAACCATAAGAAGAAATTAGAGGGCGTAAAGAGCAATAGGAAATGTAAACAACGTTGTCAAATCAGATAGTAGTTCACACAGAGGGGAGGGGAAACCAAAAAATGCAAATGTTAAAAAAAGCTAAACGGTTGGCAAATAGATTATTCACGCTCGCACAACAAAAAGCGCAAAAACAATTAGTTTAAAAATACATATATATTTAATAAAAATGTTGAGATGTTTTGAAGCAAAAGGAGAAAAACACAAAACAAGGAGTGTGTCCGAAAGTTCCTGGTTAGGCAGGGGTGGCTCGTCTTCAAAGCAGATATAGGTCATATGTGACCTCCGACGTAACCGAATCCCGAGACATTCGTTTGTGCTAGAAGATTGAAGTTTGAGGTGGATTAAAACTTTGGGAGATTTTTTTTTTTACTAAGGAGTGGTAAAATGTAACAATCTATGCCTGCCTCAGCTTAACCGCTTGAACCGCATTTATTCGTTTTAGAGGTTCTCTTCGTACTTAAACGTATAAGGATGTGGTTTCAATAACGATTGTTAAATTTCAAGATCTCCTAGTGTCTTCAGCGTGTGCATCTCGAGAAGCTCAAGGACGGAGAGGATCAGCTCTCCAACGAGCCAGCTGAAAACTAAACAGCCTTCCCGGACTTTCATTCATGCCCTTATTGGAGGTATTCAACTTATAAATAAATACGCTTCTTTTTGCTCCTTTTCGATTTTTGTGCTGAAGCCTGATATCAAAAATACAACAAAATTGTGCTTGATTGATTGATTAGGAAGAGACAGGTGCTTTGAGATTGGAAGGTTGGGTAGTGTTTGTGCCCGACATTTGTTGTTGTGAAAGCATAGTTTGAAAGCCAGATTAGTCTGTCCGATGTACTGTTTTTTACAGACATTGCAGTGCAGGAGATAAATCACGTTTGACGTGCCGCAATCGTAGCCACCCCGTATGTTCCACTTGAACTCTGAGTTTGTGCTCGTGGCGTTCTTTGTTTCCGGCATGTGCTTGCATACTTTATACCTGGGCTTTCGGCATGGTCGGCAACCTAGGCTTGCGGGAGTGTTAGTTTTTGATTTTACTAAGACGTCCCGGAGAGATCGTGTATCTACCTCAGTCTCGTTTTACCCCGGCGTGTAAACCGCCGACTGCGCTTCTCGAACAACAGATTCGTAAGCTTTTTTAACAGCCAAGTCAGCACTTTCAACATCGAGGTAAGCAAATACTGCCACCGATCCGTGGGCACCTTCTTCATCCGCCACTCATTCTCGGAGATGCCAGCGCGGCCGTGCTCGCAGCCGATGGACTACACCCAAGGTTCCAGGGTGTAGCGTTCCTGGCACTCCATTTCCATTACATCATTATGCAAAACAAGAGTCAAGGGCCAACCCGTTGGAGCGACACCCCACGAGCACAAGAACCCCAGAGTCAGCTCGTTCGGGAAGCCCTGCCTCGCCCAACACAAAGCGCTGTGGTAGTCATCCGTCCAACACGATGTTCCAGGAGTCGCAACCGCCACAGCAGGCTCAAGATGGGGAGCACCCGTCCGGCGGAGGCGGAGGTGTTCCCCGCACCTACCACAGCGGGGCACTATTTGCCTTTTCCTATGCTGTCCGCAGTCGTCCCACTGCAGTGGAAGTGACTCCATATAGAAAAGTGCTGCTGACTCCGGCCATTTGAAATCCCGAGCATTCCTTAACATTAACAAGCGCGTCAAGACACCATGCACGGCAGAGACACTTGCAGCTTTACTCAAAAGCAAGAAGCCTCCTCAAAGTTTTCCGTCTATGCCTGAAACCATCATCAGATTCCTCTAACCACATTGAGCGAAAACAATAGAATGAAGTCACTCTTGAGGCTTACTGAAACTGCACTGTAAAAAGTCTACGTCAATTTTACGTGTCTTTCCTCGTCAAGAAAGACGGGCACGCTCATCACTTCAAAATACGAAGATGCCCTCATTATTTATTTGGCGCGAGAGCCAAGCCTTCCAGAAAATCCAGAAATCCCAGGAGAGCAAGCATGCGCAGAATGGCAAAGGAGTTGAATGCCCCGCCGCGCGAGGCTGGCACAGCCGCGCAGCTCTCTCTCGACCCTCCTCTCTCGCAGAATGGTGGTGTTGGTGCGTTGTGGCGTTGTTGCAAAACCTCGTTGTTGCCGCCTGCTCTTTCCCATCTCCGTTGTTTTGCTCCGTGTCGTTGGTCGTGCGCCCGTGCCCCGTACCCACCGCGCAGCCACAGACAGACGTTGTCACAGCTATCGCTCTCGGGTGTTCGTGGAACTCGCCTCGGGGACTGTCGGCACCATGGTCAGTGTAGTGTTCTGTGATGCATCAGGTCTCATCAGCTCTCATCGACGACTAAATCGCCCATATCTAAGTATGCAGTGTGACTTTATCCTTGCAATGTCTTGCTTACGTGTTGAAATCGAATATTTCTCCATGTTCGCGGTTCGAGTGCTTTCAGTTGAAGACGGAAACCTTACGCACGCGTGGTAGCGCTCAAACGTGTTCGAAATCCGCGGTCTAAGAGCACGGGCATCCACCGACACGTCATAATTTTGGTGTTTATTTTCAGCACGTTATCTTTCCGTTATAGTGTGTGCGTGATTATTTATCCGTGCTGCAGCAGCGCCTTTACGCAGTACCTTGCGCCTTTTATCTCTTGGGAGAACTCGTGAGTGCGAGCTTTAATGGAAGCTTAGTTTCAGTGTTTGTCTTTGCCACAACATTCATACAGCCAGAAAACATTAGCAGCGGCTTACACCTTTGTGACGAGGCAAGGTCATTGAACGACGTTTTAGCTGGCTTCGAAAACGGAAGTTTACAGCTCACTCAATTAACGGGTTTCCAGAGGTACACCAAGATATTGCCCGCCCTCGTAATTTGACGGGAAATTTCCCAAGCAGTTGAGAGGGTTAATTTTTGTAAGCATACCCTCTGCAGCTCGCTGCATGGTTCTGAGTTTATATTTAACAGTGTGCTTATTTTTTATATCGTATTTTCCGAGCTATAGTCCGCTGTCTATACATGTTTAAAAGTTGAAATTTTAGGCTGTGCGGACTATCTACGCGTGCGGACTATACACGAATTTGGTTTTTCAAGGTCGTTCATTATGAGGAGACGGGACGGATTTTGTGAGTGAATTAGTATGTTAACGATGATTTGTGTATAATGTGCGCCTCTTTGTGAGCTAAGAAAGCAGGTATTTGTTGAGGTGTGCCGTCTATGAGAATAGTTTCGTGTCGACTAAGCAACAGGTGCCGACTATGCACTACCTAAGCAAGAACTTTTACTTTCAACCCCAAATTTTCCCCTGCGGACTATACGCCGGATGTGAGCTATAGCCGGAAATGTATTTTAGATGTTTGCATGTCCCATATTCCGTTCACGCCTAAGCTCAAAGTGCGGTGCAAGCTACTTGTTCGCAAACTATAATCAATGCCTCTTATCGCTTGACCTCGCTCTCCCCGCGTGGGTACGCGGGGAGGCGGTGATCACGTTGTGCAAAATCGACAGTTAACCGGTCAAACGAACATGCAGCTTCCACCGCACTGTCAGTTTAGAGGTGAACAATTCGCGAAATCGTAATAATTAGCTCAGGATACCCAACGGCTGATCGGCTTAGCAGAAGTTTATATTTTATTATTTACTTTTCTGCGCTTTTCTCGTCTCATTTCTCATTGATGAGTACTCTTCATTCATTTGCATACCTTACTCTTTAGATAGCTGAAATGACGACGAATACTTCATGTGATATAGTTTTTTTTTTAAATCTTGAACGGATTGTAAGAAAAACGAAGGTGATAGATATGTAGATGCCGTCCTTACTGTATGATTGTAGGGCTCAGCGGATATTAGACAGGTGGATAATCGTCAAGATATGTTTACTAATTAGCCAAATATTGTAAATTAACTGCTTAAGTAAATAGTTTTTAGTTTTATTTTTTTTCACTGTAGATTGCACTTGTGCAGCTTCAGATCACCCCGGCCATGACACTCCCCCCTGGACTCGGTTTAATTAATTTGTGTTTAGATTAGTTGCGTTTATTTATCATTAGTGCATGTTGTTTTTTTACGAGGTTATCATGGCATCCTCTTTTTTACAGTGGCTATTTTGAAACCTAACGTTGCATTTGCATATGTTTGTGTGTATGTACGCGTGTGTGTCTGCATCTAACTGTGTCACATGACACCCGTGACATCATAAGGATGGCTGCATATAGTTGTTTCACTTTGCATTCGGGTTCAAATTATAGCTATGTCGGACTGTTAATTTTAGGGTGGCATATCCCACAAGCCTCATGTTGGCTTTGATGTGCCCGTCATGCTAACTGATATTCACTAGATACAATAAATGTATAACATTATTATTATTATTATTATTATTATATTATATATATTATTATTATTATTGTTGGAACGTGCCTGTTATTCACCCTTTTTGTTTCTTTCTTTGTATTTCGTCGCTTGACTGCCGGGTCCTGTCTTTGAAGCCTCCTATTGGCTTCGAGCGGACCCGTTTTGTATTTTGTTTCCACTTCAAATGCTGAATAAAGATTATTATTATTATTATTATTATTATTATTCGTATTCGTAAATATTCGGACCAGTTTATTATAACTGTAAACAATATGTCATCACTGTTTGACGTTTTTGTGCTAACAGAGATTAATGTTAACGACGATTTCTGTGGTGAGTTCCGGATACAGGGATATAAATCATTTTTTCTTACACGGCCGATTGGACGAGGAGGAGGAATTGCGATATTTGTTAAGGACTTGTGGTGTACTGAAACACTTGATGTAGAGTTTTGCCATTGCGAGTGTTTGTCTATGAGGCTATGGAATGATAAGTGGTCCTTGATTTTATTAGCTTTTTACAGACCTCCCTCAGTTAATCCTTTAAGATTTTTAGAAGAACTAAAGAATACACTTGGCAATTTTCAGTCTGTCGACATCTGTTTAGTGGGTGATTTCAATATTGATACGCTTCAACATGCCAAGTCTATTGTATGTGACTATCTCAATCTTTTAGCGCATTTTGGTCTGGAGGAACTGATTTTAGCTCCAACGCGAGAAGAACTTTTGGATAATCATCTTGTGGCCTCGTGTCTGGATCATATAAGCATACGCGCTCCGAATGTTGTTGCAAAATCGGCCGTAATAGAGCAAAAATTAGCCGACCATTACTTTGTGGCGTGTCAACTGGCATCCCAACTCACGATGAAATCAACAATAACGACAACAAAAACACTGGAAATAACTGATAGAATTAAATTTGATAATTTGGTTAAAACCTATGATTGGAATAGTTTACTCTCTATTCAAGACTTTGATGAAGTGTACAGTAGGTTTAGAGATATAATTGACTACTTCAAGGCTAAATCTAAAAAGGTTATCACTCTGAGGCGGCGTCGAAGCGAACAAGAATGGTTAACGAGTGATATTTTGTCAGCTATCCGCTATAAAGATGTCCTATGGGCTAGATGTCGGCGATCTCCAACCAATACCAACTTGAAAAATGAATTCCGGAGTATGCGAAATCGTGTAACCGCGCTTATTCGATCAGCAAAAAGAAAATATTTTCGAGATAAATTTTTAAAGCAAGGTCAAATATTTCAGTGACTTGGAGTTTGATAAATCAATTACGAGGCACGGGTGTAAAAAAATCGATCGATGCCTCCCTAGAGAAAGTGTTCGGTAACAATACGACAAAACTAGTAGAGGATTTCAATAAATTCTTCGCTACATTTTCTGGAGTAGCTCGTGATGATACTATGTTCACAGCAGATTTTCTTGATTCAAATGTTTCCTCGGCATTCCTTCCCGAAATGTCTGAACTTGATCTGCGCACTTCGCTTTTTAGTTTCAAAACTAACAAGGCGCCTGGTATTGATGGCATCAGTGCAAATGATCTGCGCCGAAATTATGATTCTATAAAACTTGTGCTCCTTCACATGTTAAATGGTTTCATTTCCTCCGGGATGATCCCGGTTGATTTGAAAAGTGCGCTAGTGAAGCCAGTATTTAAGGGGGAGAGCATAAAAAACTTGACAATTATCGACCAATTTCCATTTTGCCTTGTATTGTCCAAATCTTAGAAAAACATATATTTCAAACTATGACGGCCTTTCTTGATCGCTTTAATATTCTGTCGCCCAGTCAATATGGGTTTGTCAACGGACGTGGGACACAACCACTTTTGGAAGATTTTGCAGATGACTTGCATCTAGCCTTTGAGAGGCATCAGGTTGCTTGTGCGCTTTTTATTGATGTAGCAAAGGCGTTCGATACAGTGAGTCACAAGATTTTACTAACGAAATTGCAAAACATTGGATTCCGCGGCCCATTCCATTCTCTTCTCCGGAACTTTTTAACTGAGAGGACACAGCTAGTTTCTATAGGTAATAGTCGAAGCTCCCGAGTTACATTAAAAGCTGGGGTTCCCCAAGGTTCTGTTTTGTCACCTCTTCTTTTTAACATTTTTGTAAACGATATGTCCCATTCAGTTTCAACGTGTAAATTGTTCCAATATGCGGATGACACAGTGTTGCTTTCAAAACATCTTGATTACCCTGTAGCAATCGCTTTACTCCAAGAGGACACTTGTCAACTTCATGACTGGTTTAAGACAAATTGTCTGACGATAAATGCATCTAAAACTCAGCTTGTCTGCTTTCGTAATCCTCTAAAGATATTAACGCCCAATCATCCTATATATATGCATACCTCTCTTTGTACATCTTGTAACTGTTGTCCTATATCTTACGTAGATCAAGTTAAATATTTGGGAATTCAATTTGAAAGTGATTTGTCGTGGAATTCCCATTTGTCAAAACTTTGTAAACGACTGAGAAATGTATCCTGTTTACTGTATAATACGAGATCTTTAATACCATATTCAACGAAAAAAACAATAGCTCACGCCTTGGCATACAGTGTTTTGCGTTACGGAATAACTATTTTTGGTCACAGCCCAGGACGATGGGGTCAAAAAATTGACTCAGTCTTAAAAGGAATATTTAAAAGCATTGTTTATGGTTCCATATCGCAAACTGAAGAAGAGATCATAGAAGTCTTGGGCTTGCCATTGTTCCACTCTTTATTGGTTCAGACCGTTGTATTGAAACACTTCTGGAGTGATAATTTCAAAGTACCCCATGTCGTATCTAGATCGCTTCGACACACTGAGCGCTATGAAATGCCTTTTGTTGTGACAAAATACGGAAAAAGGATTCGAAATTTTTATGTTCCCTATATATTTAATAGCCTACCGGACGATGTTTACAATGTGGACTCACTAAGAAAACTAAAGCAAGTGCTCCGATGTAAAAGTGCAACTTTTTGACTGTGCTGTGTATGTGCATGTGCTTGTGTGACCATCATCGTTTATGTTGTGATGTATGTTGAGCTTGAAAGTTTACGTGTGTGGGGACGCTTTTTTATCACAAATTGTAGGGTCTTGTCCAACAAGCCTATTGTCTGGCTTTGACAGACCCGCCTCACTATCAAGTGAACTACATGCGATAACATTATTATTACTATTATTATTATTATTATTATTATTATTATTATTATTATTATTATTATTATTATTATTATTATTATTATTATTATTATTATTTATTATTATTATTATTATTATTATTATTATTATTATTATTATTATTATCTAGCGGTTTATTGGCCCCTTCGCAATTGCAATTTTAAAGAGAGTAATCTAACCCCAAAACTCTCAAACCGGCGACTTCCGCAAAACATGGATTACCTCAATACTTGCTGCTTTTTGACAAAATTGTTTTATTTAGGTTAGACTTTAATAATGTCTCTGTTTAAAATTGCAATTGCAGCATTGCCCATTATACCAATAATTAAGGTAATTAACATTTTTCGGTTAGTAAACATAATTTTATATTTATTCACTTATCTTCCGCTCGCCGAGTCACACAGTTTTTTCAGGGAAGATGGCATCCACATAATATTGGCTACCATAGTAGTGTTCAATAACTTGCTCCACTAGCACCCTCATCCCCTTTTCCTACTTTACTTTGATCAACATATTATTGTGGGATTGCTGGCTACTGTAGTGTGAGACCTAGTTGTTATATTTTTGTTATAGGTACTTTGGCCACATAAACCCCAAAAGAGGGCGCTAGGGGTGCACCATGCTACACCACAAAGAGCAGCATTGATCCGAAAGTGCTCAGGCTCATCAACGAAGTGAAATGAACCCGTAGGCACTTACCAAAGATTGCCAGCCGCTCTCCTCAAGACAGATGGGGAGTTCTATGAGTTCAGCAAGAGGTTTCTAGTGATCCTTGGGATATGTCATGCTGGAGGCTTATGTAATACTGGTCTTGTCTTTTTAACTTTGTGGTATAAGGCGAGCGGTATTAAAGTTACTGCAGGTTCCAGTTGCACCTATCAGGTCCACTCACCCCAGGTTGCAAGCCGATCTCTTCAAATCGCATGAAGTGCTCTATGAGATGAGCACGCATTTCTAGGAATCCTTGGGACATGTCGTGCTGTAGGCTTATGTATTACTGGAATTGTATTTGTTACTTTGTGGTATATGGCAAGCTGTACTAAATTTATTGGAGGTTCCAGCTGCACCAAGCATGTACACGCACCGTTAAAGTTTGCAAGCCGCTCTCTTTAATTCCAATGGAGTGTTTCATGCGGTGAGCGTGCATTTGTTGCAGTCCTTGGGACATGTCGTGCTGTAGGCTTATGTATTACTGGCTTTGTCTTTGTTACTTTGTGGTATATGGCAAGCGGTGTTAAATATATTGCAGGTTCCAGCTGCATAAGGCAGGTTCACTCACCAACAAAAATTGCGAGCCGCTCTCTTCAAGCCGCATTGAGTGCTCTCTGAGGTGAGCAGTGATGTCTGGTGGTCCTTGGTACATGTCATGCTGGGGGTTTATGTAATACTAACTTTGTTTTTGTTACTTTCTGCTGTGCAAGCTGCATTAACTTTCTCGCAGTTCCCAGCTACGCAAAGCTTTTAGACCCACTGTCAGACCGCAAGTGGCTGTCTTTAAGCCTCACAGAGTGTTCCATGAAATGAGCAATCATTTCGGCGGTTTTGGTGCATGCCATGCTGGGGGTTTATGTGATACTGGCCTTGCCTTTGTTACTTTCTGGTATATGGCAAGCTGCATTAACTTTCTTGCAGGTCTCAGCTGCAACAAGCGGGTAAGCCCACCGTCAAAGACCGCAAGCCGCTCTGTTCAAGCTGCACAGAGTGTTCTATCAGGTGAGCAATCATTTCTGGTGGTGCTTGGTACATACCATGCTGGGGGTTTATGTAATCCTGGCATTGCATTTGTTACTTTCTGGTATATGACAAGCTGCATTACCTTCTCGCAGGTCCCGGCTGCACCAAGCTGGTAGACCCACGGTCAAAGACCGCAATCCGCTCTCTGTAAGGTGCACAGAGTGTTCTATCAGGTGAGCAATTATTTCTAGTTGTCCTTGGTACATGCGCTGGAGGTTTCCGTAATGCTGGCCTTTTCCAGTTTGATACAGTTTTACTAGGGAAAAAGTGGACTTCTATAGTGTGATCGCGCACGGCTGCATACACGTGTACCCAGTATTTATATATACATACATACAAAGCTGTCTATTTTGATTCGAACGAAATTTAAAAAAAGACACGTGTGTTACTTAAATTATTCTTTACTGTGTCTTTATGGGGCTCGGACGACACTAGATAAGGGGATAACCATCGCAGTATGTGAATAAAAACTAATGAACAAAAATATTTTAATAATGCTTTTATTTAATGGTTTTATGGAATATGTTTCGATTCTAGTTTCAAAGGCAGTGTGAATATTAGACTTACACCATTTGTGTACAGCAACAAGGTTCAAGATATTGAATGCTAAATATTTGCCTTTTTGTTACCCGATTCAAAATTTGGACACTCCGAAAGACCTCAGGATGTTGTGCGCACGTAGTTGCTTCCGACGCACCTTCACTATCTTGGAAGTAGGACGCCGATGCATCTAGCAAGGACACACTGTCGAGATAGTGACGACGTGCCTAGTACGACTACGCCGCTCTTCTACCCACCATTAACGGCACGAATTCTTGAGCTGAAGCTGAGCACAGTTTTGGCATCCAACATTCAAACAAAAAAAGTTGAAAAATGAATATCTCGAAGCCGGTTAGCTTGTTTTGAATTGTTTAAGTCAGGATAGCCTTTAATATTGACTGGCTTTTAACACTTCTGTTGCAACATGGCCCATAAGGCCATTAGTTACAAAGTTAACCAATTTTCGTCAATTAGTCAACATACTCTGACGGTTCTCGCCTTTACTAAGGTCGCAGAGTCCCACGAACACGCAGCGAAGAAGACATCCTGATAACTCTCGCGGCCTTTTTTGAAAATTATGTTAGCTTTGTAATAGAGTGATCTGTATACATCTAAAACAACTTGTAGAATATAATCACTGTACCATAATTGTGTTACAAAGCTTTGTTTTTCACCCGATTAAGTAGTGCATTTTTTATCAGCAACCTTCCGAAAATAAGCAAAGTATCCAGTTTTGTATTCAAATTGTATTCTATTTCGCCAATAAATTAACGGACTACTACTCGGTTCGCCTTTGGCTTCATACTGAGAATAATCGGCATGTGCGAATCATATAATTTGGGCTTAAAGTGGATAATGACTTGAGCTTATTAACTTTTTAGTAGAATATCACAGTGTCTACGCCTATCTTCAAGCATGATGCTTAGTGCCGTCACACTAGTCTCAGCCATCCTGACAGTGTTGATATCACTTATTTAGCTTTAGGCTGCTTTAGTTACTTTGGTACATATGTTTTCAAAACGAAGTAATATGTCAGTGAAGGTGCATGATTGTGCACGAATAGTAACTTTAGGTATGGTACAAAAAATACCTAATATCAAGGGCAAATACTCATCCACTGAAATAAAGTTATAAGTGAATAATTTTGATTACAAAACTGAATGTTTTGTTAAAATTCTCAAGGATCTCCTAAGCTGCACAGTTGTGATCGAGGTAGCAAGCAAAGCTTGTCATTTATTTATGCCTGTCAGCAGCATATTGCATGGGCATACAGATTTATAAGTGTACATAATCAGCATGAGTGCAATAAATATACGTTTTAAATGAAAATTTAATTGATCTCGTTGTCCTCCTGCCCACTGCCAAAGCTCGGTTAGTTCTGTTCCAAATTATGTAGTGTCTCTGGCTGTCATCAGGCCAAGGCCCACATCAAGGTTGTCAGTATAAATATAGGATTTGATGGCAGAATAGTAGAATAGTTTGCACAGCAACCCAGTGCAAATTTGCACACCGACCCAGTGTAAACTATTCTACTATCCCAGTGACCAATGAGTGACCAATGATGGTCCCAGTGACCCAATGATGGGCGGGGCCATCATTGGCCCGGCTAATCATTGGGTCACTGGGACCATCATTGGTCCCAGTGACTATAGGTCATGTGCGCGTCGCGTGTCACCGCAAACCAATGTTGACAGCTGCGGTCAGCAGCTGATAACAATCCACGTGATGTCACACACGTGGTTGTCATCAAGCTGCGTCCGACAGATGGCGCTCACGTGATGTCGCA
>JAZHYW010037264.1:0-18152 GCA_037355805.1 Ixodes ricinus
GACTGGAGTGGTACCTTGAGCAATCTGAGATATACCCTGAGTCTATGGCAGGCTTCAAACAAGGAAGGAATTCCCTTTACAATGTCATTGATCTTACAACTAGCATCCCATAGCAAAGGAAATGTCGACGAATCACTACCGCCGCATTTCTTGATATAAAGGGCACGTTTGACCAAGTAAATCCCAAGGCTATTCCCGAAGCCCAGAGCTGTGCCGGAATAGAAGGACGTCTCTACGTGTGGATATTACGCTACTTAGATAGTCGAACATTTCACATGCTAACAGCAGACGAGAAGACGGCTGAGCGTACAGTGTCTCGAGGTTCTCCACAGCGCGGAGTTCTTAGTGCTACACTTTTCAATATTACCTTTCTAACACTCGTTAAAAAAAAAAAAAAAACACTTCCTTAAAACGTCAGCATTAATCTTTAAAGGACGACACCTGCATATTGACATCATCAATTACGCAGAGATTTAATCGGGTACGCTTACAAACATTAGTTGAGATCATATCCAGCTACTTACTGCACCGCGGACTACCTATATTCCCATCAAAGTCAGCTGCTATGGCGTTTACTAACAAAGAGTACTCTTAGGTTTTGTTTGAGTGTCGATGGTCGTTCCATATTATATGTGAAAACGTACAAATTCCTCGGAATAGTTCTGGACAAGTCCTTGGCGAGGAACACTGCACATTAAGCAGCTGAAAAGAAAGCTTCTCGGCATTATTCAGCTCATCCGATTCATATGTGGCACTAAGTGGGGCACCTCCGCAGCTTTCCTTCTTCAGCTATATAACGCACCTTTTGTCGGCTTCCTTCGGTATAGCCTGCATGGGATGTGCCTTACAAATATACGAACCTTGAAGGGTGTGCAGGCTCAAGCTCTACGTGCATGTCTAGGGTTCCAAAGGTGCGCCTCAAATGTCGGAACTAACGCTGAGGAAGGGGCTGTTCCGATTTGTGCACTAATATTTTAAGGAACCTTTCGAGCGCACCTGCGCCACCTGACAAGGCACATAGACACCTACCTAGCAGATAACGCAAACAGCAGAAGGGCCTCTGGTTTTTCCCAAATTGTGAATGTTGACAATTCGAATCTTCCAGGAGATTTCAAATCAGCAGAGTTCTTGTTGTTACCACCATGAATATATTAAGTAATTGCTTTAAAGCAAGATGTTCCATGTATACATTCCAGAAAACACACTCCATTGGAGGTACTGAGGCACTATTTTCTAGAAACCATTCATACGCATCACCGTTCCAGAATTCATATGTACAAATATGGGTCTTCTCTTCAGACGCCCACTGAGGCTGACTAACTTCCATCTGTATAAACATAAACAGAACATTATATAAATTAAAGAAACCAGAGTATTACCGTTTACATAAAATTAAATCGGCGTGTCCCAACTGTGCTGTAGATTCATGGCCGTGGAATTCAAATGTCGGCGCTATAAACGACGCCTTATATACGTACCATTGCTTTATTCACACGTTCACACGCACACACACGTTCACACACACATATACGCACACAAACAAACACATACACACACGCACATACACAAAGACTGCGAGGCACGTCTTTGAGGCGAAAACATTCCGCTAAGAGGCCCCGCGTCGCATAAAAGGCATAGAGCGATACAGTGCTGAAAAGAGGACCGATGCCGCATGGCCCTCTTCTTTTCTCCGGCCCGTGGACTCATCTTGGCGTGTAGCGGGCTATCATCTGTCGCACTCGCGATTCACTCAGTGGTTCGATCAATGGCGCCTACTTTTTGGTTCGTTGGCAGACGACGCCCCCTTTGGCGTGGCGATGCTTCCGTCCATCGATCCGGTTACCAATGGCAAAAACTGATATTTTTTTTTTGTTTCGCAAATGCTGCTTACAAGAAACGTCTCTCATCAGCAAAAAGAAAAGAAGAATAGCTATGTTTGTTTTTGGGTTTGGCCCGGATTTTCGCATATATTGACGCAGATTCGATCTCGTTCGCGACGGGTGTATCTGGTTGATGCGAGTCTAGATTGATTAGACGGGGTTCGTACTGACGCGAGAGACGTCCGTTTTGCCGGAAGCCATTTTAGCGAGCGCTGTTGCAGAGGCTCCAGCCGATCAATTCTCTTTTTTGGACACACTCAGGAGCTTCTCGTAGGTTTTTGTTAGTCGGCTTTAAAAGATAGGTGTACCTTAGCACGCTCAGATCGTTATGCAGTATCAGTAGCAGAATGGGGTCAACCTCCTGAAGATTACCACCTTAAATGGGCTACTGTAGCAATAATTTGGATCATGACTAACTTTTACCTGCCTTTGTTTTAAGTATCCTCAACTTCCCTGTTTTCTAGTCGAAAGAATAAAGGAACAAACAAACAAACAAACAAACAAGCCCCTTTCCCATAGTTATTCATAAACACCAAAGTATGATTAGAATGGCTCCTCTCATTAACTAAACTGACAATACAGAAACCAGAAAAATATTGATTTGTGCTACAGTGAATTACAGCGTGTGGTGTACCGTCTTTCCATCTAATTCACAGACAGGTTAAAACAAATTAGACACATCTTAATGCTGGGGAAATGTGTTTTGCTTGCCTTGCAGCTAATATTCAGTCATTATACATTGTATGCATGGCTGATAGAAATCAAGCAAGTCTACTTTGAATACGTAGGATAGACATTCTACAAGTTACGGTGTCACCGATCGTTTCATGTCCTTATCAAACCGGGAACGAGTTCCTTCCAGAGCCATCTCCACCTTGGGGAAGACCATGGTCATGCGGAGACTGATCTTAGGATGAAGCAGGATGTTCAATCAGAATTGTCCCCTGTTAGGTTATTTTCCTACATTGACCATTTTTCAGCTAAACTTAGCAGCATAACTTTGTTAAATGCTGATCATACGCACACAAAGCACGATTACAGACTGTCAGCTCTGTTTGAGTTTAGACAGATGAACGTACTCAACGCGTGGGCATAAAATAGAACCAATACAACACTCGCTTGACGTAAAAGTACATCCTCAATCACCTCAATAGTGACTTTTATGCCGCCTTGATACACAGACGTGTATGAACTCATAAAGCGGTTTTTATTTATATTGTTCTTAATTTAAACACACCAAAAATAGATATGGGTACTTCAAGATTGCGATCTTAAAGTGACGTAATATGACTCTTGTAGCATGATTTATAATTATCATCATCATCTTGAGCAGCGAATTTTGTTAACGCGAATAGAAAAATCTTGAAGCTATAATATAGTGTGTCCCAAGTCACCATGATCGATCTAAAATGGACCGTAAAAATCGTAGCAATCTAAACTTTTCGTCAATGGTATATTTCACAGGTCAATTTTTTCTTGTAAAATTACAAAGCGTAGCTCTCCTTTTGTAAAAAAAAATAAAGCCAAAACACTTGCCAGGGTCAAGGGCGGGCGGCGACGCAGACGACCGAGTCGAGTTGCGGTGTCATGAGCCGCCAAGAACGTGTGATAGTCTATCAAAAAGCCTGATGGGCCATCAAAAAGTTTAAAAGACCATCAAGAAGTTGTGATGGTCTTTTCGATAGGAATGCGACGCCTTCCAGAACAAAATCTTCAATGATGTTATTTAATATAGAGTACTCATCCATATAAAGCGTTCGGTTGGGCCTGTCTTCAGCCCGGCAGACACAAATAAAGTTACCCTATAAATAATAAAAAGTTGATCGGACTTGCATAATTGGTAAACGGTTAAAAAAACACTAAACAAACAAGGCGCTTCTGAGCTTTATTAGGTGCATAAACACAAATGATGTGCCATTCATAACATATAACAGAAAAGTCGCACATGACAAACCTTCCAGACGGGCAGGTTGGGAGGGTTTGCACGACAGCACCTAAATGTTCTAAGGAAGACGCAGCAGCCAGCCGAGAAACAAACAGCATGATTGACGCAGACTTCATACCGCGCCAGAAAAGCCACACCATTAAGTCGGTCTGGTCCTCGCTCTCGAATTTGTTCTACTGAATTGCGACAATGTCCAAATCATATTCGGTGAACAGCCGGCAGGGCTGCTGCTGCCGTCGTCTGGCCGGGTGTCCGTGAGTGTTCAGCGTAGCCACGCGCAGGGCGTTTTCAAGGGAAACCATCGAAAAACGAGTCTCAGACATCATACGTTAGGCTGAACACTCGCTCTACCTGGGAAGAGACGAAGAGCGGCCGCACACAGTGCGTCGTCCCTTCTTGCCCGTCGCCAACAACCAGAGACTCTCAGTCTGCTGAAGCGACTGTTCGGGTCCCTGAGCCCGCTGCTTGAGCGTCTCAGTCGCAAGTCGATTACAGTGCCACCTCCGGCGTCCAGTGCTCCAGAACGCGCTTTATGACGTTAATTCTTCAACGGAGACATGGCTTTCTTGGTCGCTAACGGCACACGTTGCTGTACACCGGACGCCTGAGGGTATTGCAAAGGCTCGACACTCCTCGCACCTCGGCACTCTACCGTCGCGTTGTATGCATGTGCCCCGTGCGTCGACAGCGTAGGCACACCGGTGTGTGTCCGGGGACAATAACCACAAGCTTGTCTCCGTAAAGGCGGAGCTGATGCGGCAGGGACTCCGGTGTTAAGTCTTCACGGAGCACCGTGCGTACAATGACTGTCGTGGAACCTGCGTCTGCCAGGCCCTCGATCCTCCACTTCTCTCGAGTGACACCCTTGATCTCACCGTATGGCTCGAAAGCCCGACGAAGCCAACGAAGCTCTTTTCGGGAAGAAGCGGGTCCTCTGTACTGGGAAGACGTCCGCATTCTTGGTGGTTCATCGCTCTTCAACGACGGGCATACAGGAAATTTTGTCGATATTTCTCATTAATTAATAAACACGGAAAAACACGCACCCTGGTGAGAATTTATAACTAGAGAGTACCAGATCTTATGTGTTTGAGGGTGCTAGGCAAAACAATAAAAACGTGTTGAACAATCAGGGCTACACGTGAGATGGTGCTTGGGTGTTCGCTTTCAATCGTTGATTTCAGCTTTTCAACATTTTTTTAATAGTATTCATCAAGGGAGAAGAGCTGTGCGAGAGTTCGAATAATCATTGACGCACCAGGTGAATGTTACTTGTGAAGATACCACTGTGGCAGACGTTCTAATTATGGCCTTACCACATCCCTGTTCGTCCCGTACACCGCATTGTTATATCGTTTTGGTTACGTTTCCAGGGGTTCGATTTCGGTCGCCGAGAGAGAAAGAACACGATGTCATTTGACACCTCACCAAGTGAGCTGAATTATCACCCTCATATGGTTCGTTCGCTATCGCGGTCGAAGTAAGGGGCCTGTGTGCTAGCAAAGCATCATTCACAGACAAAATTAAAAGAAGAAAATACGGTACGCCGTCTGCTAAAAACTCGTAGGGCGTGGATTGTCTTCAGTGAACAGAGCGTGTCAAATCTCGGTGGGACGTGAGCTGAAATTGTGATTGTTTGCTAATTCACGTTGGAAGCGGTAGACACCTCTGCTTCTTTTGAAATCTCAAGCTGTTCTGTTGCCATACACAAACTTACAACGGCTGATAGTTTAAAAATCTCTCAAGACATGCACATGAGAGGCCGCGAGACCTTTCTGATAATTTGTAAAATGGTGAGGGCTGCCCATAAGAATTCAGCCCGATTGTGGACCTGCGAACGGGTCAATATTTTTTGATTGGTCGATAAAGCTTCAAACGCCGCTTCTTACAGCATCCGAAAAAGCTAATATTCTCACCCGGGGTCAAAAACAAACCTTCGGGGATCAATTTTGATAACTAGTGAGAGCCTGGCTGTATATTGATGTTAACATCTCACATAGATGATAGATATGAACGGGCGGCTGGATTCTCTAAGCCTCTGATCAGCTTGTCTCGGGTGCTCCTATATCCACCGGTGTGTGTCCCCTTGTGAATGGGAACAAACTAACTTGAGGCTTAAAAGGAAGCTTGTGTTATCTATCGATTCTAACATGAAATGCCGGCAATCACCGCTCCAACGTTGTTTTTTTTTCTGTCAAGTTCCTGTTAGCCGAAAATGCGAAGCTGTCTCCTTGTTTTATTTCCGTTCGGCGCATGTCATTTGTAGAAGACAATCTACTTTCTTCGCTCGCGTTAGCAGGCGAGGATTGTTTGCTAACAATATCTTGGCTTCCTTAATGAGAGTCAAATTATAACTTGCTTTTGTTTTCATGGCTGACAAAAGTTAACTTTTAGGTGTTTTTAAATTAGTGAATGCAAATATCCTGTAAACCGATGAAGTGTAAAATCAGTTTTGAAAGTGGGTTATCCGGTTCTCATATTTTTCGAATACGAATGGTATGTACTCTGACGTCGGGCGAATAAAACAATATTGCTTCGTTCTAAAATTAAAAAAAAAGAATTATATATCTATGTATATATATATATATAGATATATATAAAAGTTTCCACATCTTAGGCAGTAGAAACAGTAAATTTCCTAACGTACCGATTACTTTGCACAACGCCTCGCTTGTGAATCTATTAAATCATTTATAACTTCGCACTTCAATGTACGGCTGGCTAATGATAAGGAATGAATATTAAATGTCTGTTTAGCCAGTTTTCAGTTAAATTATATGCTATGTTTACTGAAATATGCTCTGCTGAAGAATCAGATGTATTAACATTGGTAGGCTATTACACATATTGTTGGAATCGTTATCTAATCATGATCTAAGTTTCTCTGTGCTGATTGTAGCATATATTACCTCTCTGTTACTATCGAGTCTCTGTTCTACAACGATGTAATATCATGTGCTGTCTTAGCAGATGATTTGTATTTACGTGGTGTATCGCCCGCCAGATCGGATATTTAAAGATGTTTCATGTATTTCTGGAGGTTCTTGGGATTCGTCAACAACCATAATTGAAGCGTGATAATTGGAGGATATTTTACGTAAAGGGATTGCCGCGTAAAATTATGTGTATAAGAAAACAATTAAATTATATTGTCATTGCTTTTAGGAATATCATCCGCGCAATATTCGAATTTGTAAATCCTCCACCCCTACAAGTAATTCAATTTTGAACAGCCCAACTGCTCAGATCGCACCTGCAAAACACAAAGCGTTTTCGTTGGCCACAGCAGAAACCCTGACGTAACATCAGGTATAGAGAGCCACGTCTCAGGTCTTGACTGCTGTCTTAGTAAAATAACTTTATTCTAAGAAAGACAAGATTTACGGCATTGAGGAAGCTCAATTCTTCGACGACGATCTCTGTACGCGCCATCAACCATGTTGCTCGAAACCGGGAATAAGTCAACGCACGTGACTCTGACGTAACCATGTCTGATGTGACGTCACGACACGACCAGCCATGCATACTTGCGAAATTTGGCGTGCAGTTTCGTATTGATGTTCATAATCTACCTAACGAATATTGGGGCACCTTTTGATGCATAATTATCGCATCTGACTCTATTTAGTCCCTCTCTAAGTAGCCAACGCAAACACTTCGTAACTTCCGGATATCACCGGAAAATCCATTTAATATGCCAGTTCCCAATATGCATAGAAACGACTAATGAATATTACAATTGTAAGCAGTGAGAGAGTGCAGGCGAGCTGGTAATTAATCGACATCTTGTAGACCCTGAGATGGGGAACGATTTTGTTGTGTTTGTCCGTTTTTTCATCGTTCCCCATCTCAGGGTCTACAAGATGTCGAATATAACACCAAACCTTCGGATATGTTAAAGGATAAACCTCCCAAAAAGAATTACGGTGCCCTCGGAAACTCATCTCGACATTTTGTCAGAAGCATTTAAAGTACTCGTCTTAGACGAGGAATGTCTAGCCTTCATCTTTATGACCAGCTTCTAACATTTTGTACAAAAATATGTTTACCACTGTAAACTATAACCGGGCTTTAATCAGATTCAGGGCGTCCGAACTTAAAATCTGGATATATTTCATCGTGGCACACGAAACAAGAACTGGGATGATTCACGTGAAGCTCGCTCGTAAAAAAAGTGTAGTTTGGTACTTGGAGGAGAAAAACAACCGCAAAGGAAATAAACCCAGATATGCGATATGTAAGAATGCAGAAAAACGAAAAAAAAAAGAAGATAAATATGTCAATTAATTTATTTAGACACAAAGGCTTGGGGCCACCGGGTGAAAAACGTGTAAAAGACAGCTTGTGAGTGCCTGACAAAAGCCAGGCACTCACATTACTATTATAGCCAATGATAAACACAAGAAAAGCAGGGCGTGACATGTTCACGGTTCTTGCTTTGGTGATTCGTTTTTCTGCGTTCTTATCGCTTAATCGGTAATCTCCATGACTTTTAAGCAATACCTATATTCTCCAAACTCTCCACGACCTCGGTTCCTTAAGCCGTCAGTCACTATATTTAGCTTAAAAATGACAATCGAACACGGTAAAAAAATCAAATTAATTTCTTTCCGGGGATGACTTTTCTGTTTGAATTCATTCAAAAAACACTAACTTAGCTTTCAGTTTTGTACATGTTTGCTGCTCGGGGTGTATTCGCGTTATTCTCAAAAGTATGAGGATTAAAAATTTGAGAAAAAAAAAGAGGAAGCGAAAACTCTGAGATACGTTCTCATTTTTCAACGTTGTAATTTGTTTTCTTCTCTCTTTCTCTCTTTTATTCTATTTTCCAGCTCACACGGACCCACCACGTGAGTAAATGCTCTTTTTTCTTTCCCTCGTTCTGCTCGCGCACACCGCAATCTTTTCTCCATTTTCCCCGACGGACAGAGTCGATAACGAGTTCGCCACGTCAGGTGACAGATCGAACGAAAAAAAAGGAAAGAAAAAGTGCGCTGCGGTGAGTGCACTAACTGCGGCACAGGCGCTATCCGCTCCTTTCCGCACGCGCGAACTTCATCGGCATCGAAGCCTGACGCGTGCTTCCAGATGGTTGCATAAATATAACGAAGAGATGGTACGAACATATTTAATCACGTTCGTCGCCTTTAAGCTAAAAAATAAATAAAGATAACAAATAAAGAAATAGATTTTTAGCTTACATTGTTTCCGCATTTGTACGACGCGGGGTGCGATAGCGTGAGCCTTCAGTGAATTTTGCAGAGTTCGTCCACCACCCTGAAGCATTCGTTCCCCAAATTTCCCGGATCCCAAATTTTTTCATAATCTAAAAGAGCTCGACCGATCCCCGCTAGGGGGGCAGGCCTAGACTCAGGCGGCCGCCGGAACCCTAAAATACGTCAAGAGAAAACCATCCATGCGCAGGCTAACTTGCGAACACTCGAAATTGCTAACCGTGTTCTGAAAGGAGAAAACAAAAAGTAGGAATGCACCTAGAGGTGCCTTGAATTCTGGCGCGCCCGCCTTAATTGAATTAGAAGCCCCGAAACACGGCGATCTCTGGTCCACTTCGCTCACCCACGCGGGATCCTCATAGTTCATTCCTTGCCTGCCGCGATAAGTTTTAGCTACTCTTTTTTTTTTTTCATCGAACCCAACATTTTAGGAACATTTCGCATTTCTTTGTGTCCTTTTTTTTTTAAGCTCTCCTCGTACTATGATTTCCGGTGGTTCGACGATATACAGAGAAAGCTGTATCGAGATCCATCTCGCGGCGCAAAATAAGCTTAATTATACTGACGCAGGACGCGCAAGTTTCGTTTTGCCTGAACCAATCAAACGGTCGGCCTTGAGTCAGGCGACCCTTCTAATCCTGGAGAACGTTACACGAGGGGCGCGCAGTCACGTGATGATAAGCTTGAGTGCCTATTGGTCAAGGAAGATCACGAAGCTCTCCCCCCCCTCCCCTCGCAGTCGTCTTAGGGATGAACTTAGCTCCGAGCGAATACCATAATATACCCCATGTAGATGGGCCGGAACGAAACGGGGTTCGCCGGCTATTATGGAACCACGTCGATTCCGTCGTTCCCCTTTTCCCGTTCCTCTTCCGGGATGCTCGCATTTTGAGGAAGGCGAGTGGCGGCTGTGCGTTACCCTGCTTCCTAATGCTTTCCCTTTTTTGTTTTGTTTTTCTTCTGGGGTATCTCCTTTGCAGGCCCTGTTTCTGGTCGCCCCTTTCACTGTGTCTGTTTGCCCTCCCGGAAAGAGGGCTGGCTGGCGGTCTTTCGGGCCTTTCTGACGGGGACCGACTGGGGGAGGACAAAAGAAGGGTGCCGTCGGCTCGTCGCGTGAAGCCCCGATCTCTTCTTCGGTCTTTTTTTCTATGCGTCACTTCGACTCTGCACTGGGACGACGAAACAACTAAGAAACACGACTAACAGTTTTCATGTACGGGTTTAAGTGGAATCAAAGCGACTTAAAATGAGAAGAAAGCGAAACGCAAAATTAAAAAGTGCGTAAGATTTTTTTTTGTATGCGTGATTTTGATATTTATTTTTTTGTATTTTATACGTAGCAGCTTAAAAAAGGAAAAAAAAACAGTATTGTTTTGTTTATACGTTACTTTCTGGGCTCGCGCGGACGGACGCATCCCACATGCTGACCGTTTTTGAGTATTCGAGCTAAAGAAAAAAAGTCGGACAACGAAAAACTAGGGATTACAGCGAACCCTGGGAATGCAAATTAGATGGTCCTGTGTCTTCCTCTTATTTTTTTCGTTTCATACGATAGGAACTTTATGCTAACGTGTCGACTTGACGTGGTGTAGATATGCGCCTTTAAAATTTGCTCTGTTTCCCGTTTTATTTTACCGAATTGCGAAACAAGGCATCACAGTATACACAGAAGGCCCGTTTTTGCGATGACGTTTTAGCATGCGTATTTGCGCACCTTGTACAGGAGGGAAAAGTAAGAACAGCCGAGAAAATTCTCCACGAATATTTTATGCGTTGTCAAAAATATTCGCGCTTCCCAGTGACTTGGTTTACACCTCGCGCATTTCGAGCCAAGTACTCGCGGGGGCAGTCACGACAGACGTTACAACGTACCGAACGTGTCGTCTGCTCATCTCTGCTGAACCGGCGCGTTGATGTGTTTGGGGGAATGTGGGGCCAGGTAGTCCAACTGGTCATTATTCCGGTTCGGTTCGGGTTCCGTAGCTTTGCATTTCCTTCCGGTTCGTTTCCGGTTTAGTCCTGGATTCCAAATAACGTTTCGGTTACCGGTTCCGCCATGTGCGAACCGGTTGAAACCAGTTCATAAGAAGAAACGTCCACAGCTCCCTGTCGTTAAGAGAAAGTGCGTTCATCAGGACGTCATTTGCGCTTAAATTTGAATTTTGAATTTGAATTTGAATTTATTTATCTCTCAACATTACATTGTGAGATGGGACGCAAGGAAAAAGCTGCGTGGTGCAGCTTGAGGGCCCCCTGCGCCCCTACACACGACAGCAGTGGGCAGGAACAGAAGAACATTCTCCAATAAAAGTACACTGGCACATTCAACGTAATGGGGCACTATACATATTTCAGTGAAAGGAACAGTTGCACAATTCTTACACAAAATGTAGATCTAACAGATGAAGGACATCGATAAATTTTAAAAGGTAATCAGAAACCGTTCGGCAGAAACGGGGATAACAAAATAACTACGTATATACTTAAATTCGTTTTATGATCTTGGCTTTTTAGCGCAAACAAAGTTATACGCAAAGCGATTCTACAGCAAAAAATAGTGTTTCAGAAAACAACTAAATTCAATTGTCACTGCTGTTAGGAACACTTCCTCACAATATCCGAATTTTTAATCCTCCTCAGAATTAATTCAATTTTAAATGGAGCCCAACTGCTCATACTTCACCCGCAATACACACGGTGTTTTCGTTGGCAACAGCGGAAGCTCTGACGTAACATCGTGCAAAGAGAGCTACGACAGCTCTTGACTGCTGTGTCAGTAAAGCAACCTCGTTCTCAGAAAGACAAAATTTATTGTGTTAAGGGAAGCTCCGTTTTTCGACGATGATCTTTCTGTGCACCATCAACCATGTTGCTCAAGACCGGGAATAACTGAACGCCTGCGACCCTGATGTTACCATTCCTAAAGCCCCTCTATCCTGGGTAAAGTGGCGGCATCCATTGTTGTAGAAATGCTCGAGGCACGTGCCGCGCGCCACTTCTGGGAAGAACACGGCGTCTGAAATCTCATACTTCGTTTCAGCTTGGGTCGAGACGCAGCCGATGCTACGAGCGCGAGCGTGTGGCCCTGAATAGTGCTTGCATTGCACGAGCGCGCGTGCTTGGCAGGGACGCAGAAAGCCTGAGCTCGCGCTTGTAGCATCGGCCTGCGTCTGGACCCAAGCTGAAACGAAGTATAGCTCAGTGCTGCGCTGTGCCGCCATGATCTTCCCAAGGGCTGCACGTTGCACGTGTCTCGTGCATCGACGCACCTTGCTCTACGTTTGAAACATGAACGTGCTTCTAACCTAGGGTGCCTTCATGTGCGCTTTGCTTGGGGTGATTAGAGTGCCTTCATACACACGCGCGCTTTTGCTTGAGTGGTGACATCTCAGCCATTTTTACGCCCAATCGTTTTTTTATGCATTTTGAAGTACGCGCAATCCGGTGTCAATCAGTTCGAGCGTAGCTTTGGCTAATGCAGAGACGCCATTTTAGCGCCAAAGTCACGCACCGAGTGCGCGAGAGTGTCACGCGCTGAACATTCAGTGCAACAATGGATGTCTTCACCCTGAGACAGACAGGACATGTAGGCACCCTAGGGGTGATGACATCTGGCCATTTTGTTTCTAACGTTTATTTTTATTTTTGTTCACAAGCGCGTGAAAGAGCGTGTCCCTGCACGCGCTCGTGGCGTTGACTGTGCTACAGCGACATTTTGTTTCCGGCGATTTCTTTGTATTTTTCCTGTGAGCGCGTGCTGTCGGCATCGGGTACCACAAACGATGGCATCACCCTAAACCAACGTTACTAGAACTTTGCCCTAAACAGAGGGACATCGAGGCACTCTACTTTAACCATTCCTGGTGTGACGTCACGACACGACCAGCCATTCACAGGCACGAGAGTCAAGCGCGGTAATCACACAGCCACGCACGCGCTCGCTCGCCGACGCGCGTGGCAATATCACAGCGGAAGGCATGAAGTGCGTACTCGAGGCTTTGTGTGCGAAAGGCACGTATATTCCTGACGTTCTCACTCTGTCAGTGAGTATAATAGATGATGCTCTGTGCGACGCTGCATTCTACGCTGCAGATGGTTTGCGCTGCGTGAAGCCTCTCGTGACAAATGTCCATAGAAACGGAAGGCGACCTCGGGTTCACTGCTGTTGAACGCAAAAGCAGGAACCCGCGACCTTAAGAAGTGCTTTGGCCCCACGTGCAGTGTAAAGCATGCGATGTCACATCCTCTCTCCTGTTTTAGAACATTCTTCAAAAATCACTTGACTATGTCGTCGTCACAGGGGAGGGATTGATACGGAATCACTCGACGAGTGTTGAGAAGAATGTTGCGGACAGCTTGTTTAAATTGTTGTTTTGGCAATTAAAAGTACCTCCCTTATGAAAAAAAAAAAGACTTAGCGAAGAATTTTTAAAACATACGGTAGAGCCCTGATCTTCAAGAATATCAAAGATTAGATATATATTTTTTTAATTTAGACGGAAACACCGAAAATTACAGCGTCGCTGCATATATATAATTATTAACATATGCAAAATTATATTTAATATTAAACAAAATCATACACTATATACAGTAACAGTACTAACCCGAAAAAAATATTTAAATATTTTATGCTAGAGGTATTACATATACATTTGAAATGTGTTACATAAATGTATTGTTTTGCCGATACGAATAATTTTAGCAATATAAAAAAAAACAGAAAACACTTTAAGTATAAAAAAATACAGCAATAAGACGTTTTAACTGTTCTTTTATAGCCATTCGGATTCTGCAACCTGTAACAGGACGTTATAGGATATGGCTCATAAAGTTTCAACTCGAAAATGCCGTAAAAAAAAAAAAAGGCCCATCTTCCAAGTTGCGTGTTGCGACCTCATCCACAGCGCCAACGATGATAACGGCGTCACAAAACCGAATGGGCGTCTCCGAGCTTCGAGAGTGTGCCTCCCGCCCGTTAAAGTCACCAAGATACTATGCAAAGCCAAAGCCGCAGGAGAACTCTTGAGACGGACTCATTTATATCTTTTTACATCACGGCCTTTTTTTGGAATCCTCGGACAGGCTCGGACATCGTAAGCTCGAAAGTTGAATATGTTTTAGTTTATTTTCGAGCCTTTCGGCGCTGAAATTTTACTGGCGAAAATTCCCAAGAACGCCAGATTGCGGAATCTTTCATCACTGTCAAGCAAAAAGTAATGGCAGCGTCGAGGTTTTAAGGGTTTTAACTTGTCGTGATGTACAATGTGTTGCCGAATATTTACGTTCTTTTTTTTCGCCGCAAAAATAAACTATGTTTTGCCGAACGCTCGTTCTACGCCCAAAGGTAGCGCTGGAGGTTAGACCCAGATGCCAAGGGTTCTGCGCCCACCGATATTTTATTCAAAAGTTATAAGTGATTTTTTTTAAATGTCATCGGAAAAATTGTGGTTGAGGAGCTCTAGAAGTCATGGAGCTTTATAACTCCAGAAACCGCAAACGGGCGCAAACGGGCTCAATTTTCTCATTGAAATTGTCAGAAAATCACCTACCTTTGGGGAGAGAGGAAGACGAAGCGCTTCGAACAGGTTCGTGTTTTTCTCGTCTCATCTGTTTGTGCTTATTTCTATTTATAATGTCACCAGTTTAGACAATTCTAGCATCAGCGAACAATTAATAAGGCTTCCTCCGCTTGTCGGAGGTGTGGCTTTCGATCGGCTCGGGGTATAAACCCTGATTTGACTTCGCCATGGCTACCGCAACCCCTTCGCTAACGGCAAGTCAGAAGACTCCAACTGAGCGCTACAGCATGCCTCCTTCAACATGCGGATCCTCTATCGCCGAGCTAGAGAACGAAGCCTCCGTCACTAACCTGGCAGAAGTTAGAGCTCCTGACCACGGACTCCACATATCTCCACCCAACGCTGAAATGTTAACTAGCGACATGGAAATCGCCGACACCGACCAAGGTGAATGGTACGATGCCAAGACATCCAAGAAGCGCAAAAAGAACTCCAGTTCAAGCAAAAGCGGAGACACAGTTACGAACTCGCCTACCACGACAGTTGGCCTGACTGTAATTTTTGTACCAGCGGTTGAAAACCAGAAAATCACAGCGATCAGCAGTCTAAAACTGTCTGTTGCATTGGAACAGCTGTGTCCCGAATGCATCCACGAGATTAGGCCCAACAGCAGATTAAATCTGATCGCAGTGGACACTCGAAATGGCCAGACGACCCGTGCGCTCCTTGCCTGCACTCAGATCTGCGGCTTGAAAGTTCGGGCGTACGAGCCCGTCCCGCGGCACTTCGCAGTAGGAGTGATCAAAGACGTCGACACTTCACTTTCTGATGCCGAAATTGAACAGCATGTGAGATCACCAGAAGGCCGAGTGGCGAGAATTCGACGGCTTGGACAAAGTTCCATAGTAAAGATAGCGTTCAGCGAAACAACGTTGCCGAGTTTTGTTTATCTCGGTCACGTTCGCCATCCGGTGACCCCGTTCAAGGAACGCCCAATTCAGTGCCGCAAATGTTGTGGATATGGACATCGCGAAGCCAACTGCAAGCGCCCACCTATCTGCAGTCGCTGTGGAGAAGCCCACGACGGCAACGACACGTGTTCTGGTCAAGAAAAATGCGCGAACTGCAGTCAAGCTCACGCTGCCACGTCCTCTTCCTGCCCAAAATGGCAGAGAGAAAGTGAGACCCGCAGCTATGCACGCAAACACGCAGTTGACTTTCGCGCCGCAAGGTCCGCCGTCTCACAACAGAGGGAAACAAAACAAACGGCTGAAATTGAACAGCGACCTCTACACTCACAGAACACAATAAATGAGACATCTAACAAGCAGAACCCAAGCGCCCATGGCTATGCTGCAGCTTTAAAGAAGAATCAACAGAAGCTCACGAAGGGGGCCCCTCCCTCAAATGACCGCAAAACTCAAGTTTCAGAACCCAAGGGAGAAAAGGAAAGGCCGTCGACGTCAGCGGCTGCCACTCCTGATCCAATGCGGAAGACTACTTCCACCTCTGACGCTCCGCCAATCAAAGGAAATGCATGGGAGAGCTGGATTCCGCTTCTCAAAAAAGCAGCTCGCATGGCCTACAGCCTATTATCTTCTGTCGACGCCCAATGGGCACGAAACATCACATCATTGCTTAATATGATTCTTCCGCTTATGGGAGAATTATAAACGCGGGAAGCACCAAGAAGCCGCATAAACGCGTCCGCAATTGGAAATTATTCAACATATTAGGACTATTCACTATCCCCGTGAAGAAAGGCAGGCCTACGATTACCACTAGAGCCCTTAAGGCTACGGTCCCACTGAATGTGGCAGTTTAGGTACTTTTTGATAGGTCATTACTCATCTCCTTTTAAGCACTGTTTTGTGGGATTGATGTCATTCGAAAGGCAATGCAATCCTCTTTCATTTGATATTATGTATGTATTGGTTTATACTGTTCATGCGCATTTGTAGCGTTGTGAATATGATGGCGCGGACCCTCACTTGCTCCGCTGGTTCATGTTTTACGAACGATTCATTAAAGATAACACGGTTCCAATAGAGCAGTTTTGTTAAGATGATGTCGGAGCAGAATGTAACGGTATACTTTTTTGGTATTTGCACTACTTTGTTTTTTACAGCTCTCCAAATATTACCCTAAAATTGACATTTTTCAGCACAAATATACTTTTAATGGCAAGCGCTAGGGCAATGAAATTAGCTACAGATGTAGTAATTATATTTGGTAATATGCAGAAAAATAATTAATGTTGTGTTATATTTTTTTGTTTAGATATTCTATATGAAACGTAGCACTTTTTTGTGCTTCGAGTCATCGTAATTCAAATGCCGCTGAGTAAATAATTAAACCATGGTAAAATCGTTTAGAACATTTAGAACTACAATAGTTGCCCAAGAGGTGGACGGTGGCTTTTTTTATTTTCAAAGTCATAACGCTCCGGGAGCCCTTCAAACTTACCTGTTTTTGACGCACATCTTTTTGGACATCAAACAGATTTATTGGCATCTAATAACATTTATTCTATGGAATAGATATACATTGCGATGTATTAGATTTTCCCAATGATCTTGCTTTGGTTTCTTGATAGTTGTAGAGCTTAGCTAATTTTAAAAACAATTAAAAACTGTTTGGGTGTTTTGTTGTGCTACCTGGCGGATGGCAGACAAAACTGCTGATTTCCAAGTTCAAACAATTTTCGAGGGCGGCGTTGGCGTCTGTATCATCATCAATCTCCGTGTCGTTTCACCTTCACATTTAGAAAATATATTTGAAGATTTACTATCGATAAATGAACGGTTTAAGTACTGGGTCAGGTTAATAAATCTAAGAGAAATAATTACACAAGCGTAGCGTGATATAAAGTGTTCATTATTCGATATAATTGAAATCAATAAACGATAAAGACGAAGAGGGAAAGAATACACCTGAGTTCACTTCATGCCTAGAGTCACTAAATGAGCTGCGTTTAAAGTATCGGCACTCCGTTCCCCAAAATTGTTTTGGGCGCCGCCATTTTGGGTCTTGCGCAGAGCAAACACAACTGCCGATCGTCATGATCCAAAAGTGCAACATCCTCTGCATTAGATGCGGTGCTAGGAAGCTGATACAATATTGCTAGGCTCTGTCGCGGGTTGTTTAAACATTCGTGGAGGACGGAAAAGCGTTTCCTGTGATTTTAGATAAAGCTTCGGATAACTGGCAACCATGATTGTAAGCCACAATATGGCCAAGTGTCGTTACTCTGAAGCATAGCTAATTTACTGGCACTAGCGGGAACAATGAGGAAGAGGCAGGTGTCAAAAGGTAGTGGCTTGTGGAATCCACAGGGCTCACGTCATGGACCCTCCAGGTATTACAAGCTTCTTGAACAAGGGCATGAATAGTGTCATTAAATAAGCTACGCTTCAGAGTAGCGACACTTGGCCATATTGTGGCTTAAAATCATGGTGTCCAGTTATTTGAAGCTGCATCTCGAAATCATGCAGTCACGCTTTCCGTCCTCCACATTAAACAGTTTGTGACAAAGCAAAGCAACATTACATGAGCTTCCTAACACCGAATC
>JAZHYW010037265.1:0-11425 GCA_037355805.1 Ixodes ricinus
GCGATGAGGTGGCTCATGTTTTTCGTCTTGCCGCAGCTCCTGAACGTGTCAGCGCGTGCGTCCCCATCCAGCTGGCGGCACGATGACAGCGCAGCTTTGCTCCGGTTTCCGGGCCGCGAGCTACCATCTGCCACGCGCTCGTCGACTACAGTGTTGCCTCCTGGAATCAAGATCACAGAGGACCTCGCTCGTGCTATGCCATCCACAGTGACATCAACGGCAGCGCCTTCAAAGCGACTCCCCTGGCTGCAGCGCGCCAGTGGGCATGGAAGATTCGCAGCGATGAGGTGGCTCATGTTTTTCGTCTTGCCGCAGCTCCTGAACGTGTCAGCGCGTGCGTCCCCATCCAGCTGGCGGCACGATGACAGCGCAGCTTTGCTCCGGTTTCCGGGCCGCGAGCTACCATCTGCCACGCGCTCGTCGACTACAGTGTTGCCTCCTGGAATCAAGATCACAGAGGACCTCGCTCGTGCTATGCCATCCACAGTGACATCAACGGCAGCGCCTTCAAAGCGACTCCCCGGCTGCAGCGCGCCAGTGGGCATGGAAGATTCGCAGCGATGAGGTGGCTCATGTTTTTCGTCTTGCCGCAGGTTAGTAGTCGTACACCTTGCCACTGTTTTAAGTCAAATTATGTTTGCCTAGTAGTGCTTCCATGCCCCGGAGCTTGTATTGAATTTTTTAGAGAGTGTATTGAATCTTTTAGAGCTTTGTTGCTTTTGATGTCTGGGGATGTAGAGAAGAACCCAGGCCCTATGAGCAAGCAACAAGAGGATGAATTCCTTGCGCTTGTGCAAACAGTCGCGAAGCTCCAGAGTAGCCTTGCTCTGCTGCAACAGGAGGTAAACCTACTAACACAGAAAAATATCGAAAGCGAAAAATCTGCTTCCGCTCTAGAAGAACGGGTTAACAACCTAACAACTGAACTCGACCTACTAAAGCAGAAGGAATTCGGTAGCGTCACACCTACCGAACCTCAGCTTACTACAGCTCTAAACGAACTTTCGCAGCTGAAAACTCGTTGTGACGACGCGGAGGGGAGATCCCGCCGCAATAACCTTCTATTTTTTGGCGTCACTGACACCGATAGGGAAACGTGGGCCCAGTCCGAGGGCTTGGTAACCGGCTTGTGCTCCAAAAACCTAGGCGTGAATGTCGACTCAAGTAAAATTGAAAGAGCGCACCGCTTGGGAGCGTTCAATCCACAGAAATGTCGCCCTATAATTGTGAAGTTTTCATCATTTAAGGATAAAGAGGGTATTCTTTCGTCGGCATTTAAGCTCAAAGGGACACGTGTTGCTATCAGTGAAGATTTCCCAATTTCTGTCCGACTTGCACGCCGTCATCTTCTTGATTTTGCCAAGCCTAAAGGCACGACTTACAAGCTGCGTCACGATAAGCTGTTTATAGATAACAAGTGTTATGTATTTGACGCCGCTCTTGGTTCCGTGAAAGAAAAAAGTGCATAGCAATGCCAGCGTTCATTTCGTATTTCGTCACCCAATCAACCTGCAAAACGCCATGATGTCTGTAGCAAACCTTCTTATCATTCTATTTTATTTACTAACATTAGAAGCTTGATACCAAAAAGAGACGATGTGATTTCTTTGGTTGAAACATGCAACGCAGATTTCCTTGCTCTTACCGAGACCTGGTTAAGCCCTGATATATCCGATAATGAACTTTTTCCTTTGTATCCAAACTTTCGTGTGTATAGATGTGATAGATCTGCTAGGAGGGGGGAGGTGTGCTTTTAGCTATAAAAAATCAAATTCCGTCTCGGGTTATACCGATCGTTACCGACTTGGAAGTTGTTTGGGTGTACGTCGCTACGACGCCCCCGTAATAGTGGCTGTATGCTATAGACCGCCAGATAATGACAAAGAATTTGTTACCAAGCTGTATAAGTGTCTTTCTGAAATCACAACTAAATACCCTAATGCCTATGTTACTCTTTTTGGCGATTTCAATTACCCGAACATTGACTGGTCTGCCCTCTCTTCTAGTTGCGCATTTTCTCAAGAATTTATAGACTTTTGTTTAGATTTCAACTTTTCAAATGTTATCACTCAGCCTACTAGAATTACTAATCACTGCAGCAATATACTCGACTTATGCTTAAGCCAAGATCCCTCACTCTTCAGTAACATCACGTACTTACCGGGCATAAGTGACCATCTCGTCATCGATTTAACACTCTCTCTCTCTGCTCCTCGTAGATCACATTACTGCAAATTCATTCGCAATTACGCGAAAGCTGATTACGCATCTATCAACTCGAACCTCGAAGATTTTTATCATACCTTCTCAGTTAACTTCTGGGAAAGAACGGTTAATGAAAACTGGACTCTCTTTAAAGATAAAGTGATCTACCTAATCGAACGTTTTATTCCACTTACCCGTATAATATCTGATAACACTAACCCTTGGTACAATAAAACAATTCATAGTCAATCCAATAGGAAAAAAAGACTCTATAAGCGGACTAAGGCTGTCAACACTACTGCTTCTTGGGACGCCTATCACGAATGCGCAAGGGCTTATAAATCCGCCATAAATCAAGCCAAAACCAAATTTTATAGTATCGACCTGCCCAACATACTAACCACTAAACCAAAGAAGTTTTGGAAAATAATCAATCCGGCACTATCACTTCCTTTGCAATTTGTAGACGACGACGGACTTCCGCTTTCAGATAAACACGGCGCTCTTGCTATTAACAATTTCTTCTGCTCCATCTTTACTAACGAGGACTTACTAAATATTCCCGACTCGTGCCAATCCTTTCACCCTCTTATGAATCCTATCTTAATTGACCGCGCTGGAGTACTTAAGGCTATAGATCAACTGAAGGTGTCCTCCAGCTCCGGAGGTGACCAAATTAACTCTAAGGTATTAATAAACACTAAACACATTTCTTCCACTTTCCTTTGCGACATATTCTCTCAATCTCTTAAACTCTCTGAAGTTCCATCCGACTGGAAGATTGCTAACGTCATACCCGTTCATAAAACAGGCGATCGCCAACAAATCAGCAACTATCGTCCCATCTCGCTCACCAGCGTTTCATGCAAACTCTTGGAGCATATTCTCTATTCTAACATAATAAACTTTCTTGACTCTCATAACCTCCTTTTCAAGCACCAGCACGGATTTCGCAAGTCATACTCTTGCGAAACTCAGCTAACAGCATTTCTAACTGACGTTTACTCAAATTTCGATTCCAATGTTCAAACTGACGCCATCTTCATTGACTTCTCCAAAGCATTCGACAAGGTCCCCCATCAACGTCTTTTAATGAAACTAAGAGATATTAATCTTCATCCCTCTGTAGTCAATTGGATTTCTGAATTCCTCACTAATCGCACTCAGTACACTTCTGTTAACAATGTAAAATCTACCACAAGCACAGTAACGTCTGGCGTCCCTCAAGGAACCGTTCTTGGCCCCCTTCTTTTTTTAATCTACATTAATGACCTCCACCATGGCATCACCTCTGAAGTACGTTTGTTCGCCGATGACTGTGTCATCTATAGACCAATTCATTCACGTCACGATCAACTAATCTTGCAGAACGATCTCCAACTTATAATTCAGTGGTGTCATAAATGGCAAATGGCTTTAAACTATAATAAATGTAAATCGCTATCCTTTTCCCGCAGTCCGCATGTTTTATCCTCCTCTTACCACCTTTCTAGCATCCCAGTAACTGCTTGTTCATCCTATAAATATCTAGGAATTCATCTGACATCTGACCTGTCATGGATCACTCACATAACATCTGTCGTTGCCGATGCTAACCGCACTCTCGGATTTCTTCGCCGTAACCTCAGACAAGCTACATCCCCAGTAAAACAACTAGCTTATACTACCTTGGTCAGAACTAAACTAGAATTCGCCTCTTCCATATGGTCACCGTGGCAGTCATACCTAACTAACAACCTGGAATCCGTTCAAAGCAGAGCCCTCCGTTTTATTTATTCCGACTATTCCCCTTACGCAAGCATATCAGGATTTCGCCAATCAGCTAACCTTGACACTCTTTCTCACCGCCGCAGGGTGTCTCGTCTTTCTCTTCTTCATCGGATCTTTTATTACAACAGTCATCTCAGACAGAGTTTGCTATCGCCTCCTTACCGCATTTTCCCTCGTCTCGACCATTCTTGTAAACTCCGTCCAATTTCATCGTCAACCGTTACTCACCAAATGTCTACTTTACCATTGGCCATTGACGACTGGAACTCACTGCCTGACGTAATTGTTTCCTTATCTGACACTAAAAAATTTTCTGCAGCCATTAGCTTATTTTTTTCTAACCTATAACTAGATTGCAGCGTGTTTTTGTTGATAAATAGTTGTGTTATTTGTTTGTTTTTGAAGTGTTCACTCCCTTGTATAATGCCCCTGGGCCTTCAAGGAATAATAAATGATGATGATGATGATTATTTTGGGGTGTGCTGTATATTTCTGCGTTACCTTTCTGCGCTCCAATTCCATGCATCACTTTCAGCATTTACAGCTTGCGACATTCTTCTTCGCAGTTTCATTTTTAAAAGAAAAATATGGGCTATATGCTACAATAATATATAGTAATCGGTGCCGTAAAACAAAGACAAGGTACACGAACTTGGTTATGCGTGTCGGTAGTTGATTCAAGTTCGACAGTAAAGTTAAGGCCCATACGCACATTCGCGTTTAAACGTTTGAGTGCATTGCGGCGTCCTTGCCAGGAGCGGTCGCTTGCGGAGCGACGCGCGCCTACCCGCAACGCTCCGTATCGCTGACGCAAGCGAGTAGAGACTCGCTCAACTTTCCGAAGCGTTGCGGTGCGTCCGACCAATCGGAAGCCGAGAGAGAGGGGGTCACGTGTTCGCTCGTTCCGGCGCTGGCTCGCCACTCGGCCGACTCGGCAAATCGTATCTGGCTCTCCGCCCGCAGAACTTGCGCGTTTTCGTTTTGGGGAGCGGTGGGGAGTGAATTTTCCGAGCCTGCGATGGTTCAAGCTTGACAAAACGTCGAGAGTCGGCGGGATTGTCTCAAGATCAAACACTTCGACGCTGTCGCTGTGCGCCGCTATGTTGCCTTGGATTTCGCTTACTATAGACCTTTTTTGAAAGGACGCCGCCATCTTGCAAAAACGGCGTTGACAGCGCCGTCTAGTGGCTCATCACTTAGAATAGTGGCGGCGTAGCGATTATCTGGGTAGGCAACGTTGTGGGTATGGGGGAACTTGGCTCGACTTGGATGGGTACTTGGCGGAACTTGCGGCAGGAACTGTGTTGGCTTGCAGGCCGTGAACCCGAACTTCCGGTTAGTGGCCACCCATTTCAGGGTAGACGGGACCTCGTGGACGGGACAACGGGACCACAGCCTTCGAGCATATTTTGCTGCGATATTTTTCTCTTCCGTGTAATTGGATCATCAAAGCACTCCCGTTTTGTTTTGAGTTCAGTGTACCGCCGCTATGTCGTCCGGCGCGACTTCGGCGACACGGACCATTGACATCGGAGGTGAGTAAAGGAGAAATGCCGACTACTTACTAATCGCCAAGATAATGTAGGTGCGCACTGAATGTCGCGCGCAAGGTGATGGTCGGAAGTTGCGGCGATTGACGTCGCAACGAAAAATCACAATATGAGAATTGTGCCGCAATCGATCGGTGCCCGCCGACGCGATCGGTCATGCAGTTGACCATCAAACACCGAATTAAATTGCTAAGATCGCATGTGTTATCGGCTCGCTCGCAACAAGTAATTAAAACGCGCAAAGTGAATAGCAGTAGCGTTTTTTTTCTTCTGCTGAAAAGCGCGGCGGAAGAGCACTCTGGCAACGGAGATCACTACCCTAAGTAGCACACAGAATGCGTTTAATGAAACCGCGTGCTGGCGAAGAGCAATGGACAAAACAAATGTTTTTAATGTTTAATGCATGTTTAGAAATAACTGGGTCAGCTGTGTTTATTAATGCATGTTTAGAAATAACTGGGTCAGCTGCATTTCGATTTACACGTTAAGGCATAACACATGGTAACCATGACACTGAGTCTACATAACTTCATCGTTTCAAATTGAAGTTCAGATACGATTCTTAAATAAATCGGTGCAAGAGACAGAGGAATGCCTCCTCAACTGTTTTTGTTTTACATGCCAGTTTCGCGCCTTACATTCATGACAAACTTATGCCCTCTCACCTGCACCTTGGCTAGCTATTCTTTTTTTTTTCCCCTTTTTTTCTGATGTTTGTGTATCTGTGCTAATTCCGGTACCTTGCGTCTGCAGACGAGCGCCAGTACCCTCATCCAGACCTCATCACCAGCTGGGACGACGACGTGAAGAAGTGGCCGGACATTCGGTCAGCAGACGTAATTTACTATCTGCTTTACACAAAAGCATGTGATATGAGGGATGTGAAAGCGTATAAAAGCTTGGAGTCGTATAACTATTTGAAGAGTGGCTGGGTGGGAGAAGTCCTCATTCATGAGATAGACAGCGACTTGGTCCTTTTAAAGGGCAGTGTACAAGGCTCGCAGTCAAGCAAAAAGCTTAGTCAGGTCTGGGTCTGCGCCAAGAGGGAAGGCCAAGTTGTGACAGCCGGATGCACCTGCATGGCCGGCAAAGCAAGAGTGTGTAGCCATGTAGGTGCAATACTTTGGAAGGTTGACGCGGCAGCAAGCTCAGGGTACACTGGGCATGCCTGTACAGATGAAGGCAGCAAGTGGAACCAAGGCACAAAAAAGAATATTGTGCCCTCTGCCCTCTGCAACATCGACTTCAAGTTGGAGAGAGGGGCATCCACAAGCACCGTTAGACCTGCTCCACAAGCAAAGAAGTTTCGTGCCTTTCGCGATGACAAAGAGCTCGAAGACTTCTTGGCGACAGCTCCCTCCCAAGGTCTCTTCAACATACCGGGCAAGTACCAGCTATTCTTGCACCGACATGGCAATGTGTCTGCTTAGTTTGTTATAAATAGCTCTAGAATCAGATTTCTAAAAATTTTGACTAGTGGAACCTCAAGAAACAAAATACAAGTTTTGCACATAGCTTACATACTGTACAAAATAGTTTCTAAAAGTTTGGCCATTTCAGGGGAAAAAAATGCTTATGGAGTTTAAAATGTAAATGTTCCAATTCAAATAAATAAATAATGATCGGCCGAATCTTCCAATGTTTGGATTCGGCTAAATTCGGGACATGTCGAACTTTTGGGAAATATTCAATAAAGATTCGGCAACCGACTGCCCGAAAGCGACCGAAGGAATAGACGGCAGTTTTGCTGCTTCAGCTGGTTTCATGCACAATCATTTAGCATTGCCCAACATAACCAACATTGCACTCGTACTGAAGGCTAGGGTATGCAAATAGTGGTTTTCGAATGGAATAGCACGATGTCATCCTTAGCTTCAATACTGTTGAGAGAACCAGTTGTCGGGGCTTTCTTTTGCACAAAGAATCTAATCCAAAATATTTCTACGGCAACAGCACCAGTTCTCATTAAAGTAAATGCAGTCCAAGAATGACATGTTTGCCAAGAAGTTTGTGATGCAAAGGATTTAAACAAGTCTAGTCAGCTCAATGATCGGATAAATCATTACTAACATTTGGAGTGACGGAGAAATTCCCGCCATCTCTTACAAACAGGGAGTCTGAAAGTGGCAATACAGTTTTAACTGTTTCTTTCCGTGCCATTGCAGGAACGCTGTTCTACGAGACACTCCGAGCACCTGTCCGGATGCCATCCTGTGGTCCTGACGAGGCACCGGATCCACTGCCAAGCCACGAGAGCCATCTTAATATGGATAGCCTGCCAGAGAGCTGCATACGGTGTAATGTGTTTTACACAGACTATGTTGTGTTAAGTAGTGCTGCTGCGGCAGAATTAGAAAATCAAACGAGGGGCACGACAAATGCCTTATGGCGAGAGTCACGGCAGTTGCGCGTTACGGCGTCCAACGTAGGAAAGGTTCCCAAAATGGCAGCGACCTCCCACGAAAAGACGGTGGTATTGCTGACCAGCGGTACATTCCGCGGGAATGCAGCAACTAGGCGTGGCCAGCATTTCGAGCCCATTGCGCGAACGCAGTTTGGAAGGGAGACGGGGTTAAGGGTTTCCTTGTGTGGCACAGTTGTCTGTGCACAGCTGCCCTGGATCTCTGCCACTCCAGATGGCGTGATTGAATCTCACAACGCCATCTTAGAAATCAAGTGCCCGGACACAGACGATTGCTGGCCTCTCATCGAAGGAGGTACCTACGAGGTTAAAAAAAGCGAAGACGGCACATTCTTTTTGGACGCTGATCGTGACAGAGGCTTTTACAGCCAGGTGCAGTACACAATGCTCTGTACCGAAAAGGTGCTTTGCTTTTTTTATGTTTGGTCGCCCCTCAACGTTGCATTATTCACAGTGCCGTTTGATGAGCAGTTCATCATGAAAAACATGCCACGTCTGACAAGGTTCTACTTTGTTTCAATGTTGCCTCATGTTGAACAAAAGTATCAAGATGGTAGTCGCGAACTCTCCATAGGCTACAAGCGGTTGGCAAAGATGTAATATATTGTAAAACCCGAGACGTAGGGCAAAAGGAGAAGAAAAAGGGGACATCACAGACACAGGTCTGTGTCTGTGTTGTCCCCTTTTTTCTTCTCCTTTTGCCCTACGTCTCGGGTTTTACAATGAAAACCCGAGACGTAGGGCAAAAGGAGAAGAAAAAAGGGGACAACACAGACACAGGTCTGTGTCTGTGTTGTCCCCTTTTTTCTTCTCCTTTTGCCCTACGTCTCGGGTTTTACAATGTTGAAAGTTCACCAGCTCGCTTGCATCTTCTCTGTAATTTCTATGTAATACAGTCAAACCTCTATGTAACGAACTTCTATGTAACGAAACCCTCGATGTAACAAAGCGCATACCTTTTTCTAACCGCAAGTGTATGCACGCCATGTATTTTTTACCTCTATGTAGCGAAGTCCCGTTTGCCGAAATTTCGATGTAACGAAGTTTCATGGACAATTCGGCACAAACTTTTGGGTCCCAAAGGAGATTTTGAAAAGCACACGCGCTGAAACGGGCCACCGATAAAGCGCAAAGGGTGAAACTGGCTGAGTCTGGCGAGTGTGGTGTACAGAAGGGCCATTAGAGGACACAAGAGCCGCCGCCGTTTCGTCCGTCGGTTTCATTTGCGCTGCGTAGTTCGTTTTGAGGCCTAACTAAAAGTGTGCGTTTCTCGTCCTGGGTGATGGAGCCTTCAAGGCGATGGAGCCGTCCCTGACAACGTCGACCTCGACGACAATTTCTATACGTCGACTCTGCTGTCATTGCGGCGGAGGAGGTGGCCGACGAGGCGATAGCTAACTATGTTCGTGGCAACAGCGAGCCTGATGAGCAAGACACCTGCGATGTACCCAGTAACCGTGAAGTGGAAGACGTGATCGATGTCTTGAGGCGGTCCACGAGCGCACAGCAAGACGAAGACGCGGTGCAGGCCATCTGGCTATGCTAACGTAATATGATGTGAATAATAATGTCAAGAGTGGCCCAGAAAAAGACGACTAACTACTTTCAACCGAAATAAAGGTGTCCTCGGTGAGTTTCGTGCACACGAGAAACATTTGTGAAAACTTCAACGTTTTTTCCGAATTTCTATGTAGCGAAATTTCGATGTAACGAAGTAAATTCCGAATTTTACCGACTTCGTTACATCGAGGTTTAACTGTATAAGAGTGCACATGCATTTCTGAAACTGTACTTGCGTTTATGTGAAGAATCGTAGTAAACAAGGTTGAGCTCCTCACCAAACATTGCCAATTTACAGGGGCCCTGAAACGATTTTAACATTAAAATTATCTGGAGCTTGAGCTCCTCACTTCTATTTTACCTTAGCAAAAGTAAGTAAATGTGCTGTGTAACCGCAAAGGGAAAAGGGGGCTATTTCGCAACCAGCAGTTAAGTGTATTGGCGATGGGGGCTATGGCGTTGCATCAGGTGCAGTGTGCTGAGAGCGCAACTTGAGCAGTTATCTGCTTATATAAGGCTAATCTTTTATAAATGTTGTTAAGACGTAAATGAATATATCAAAAAGCCTCGTATTCTTGGCTTTTATTACACAGAACATTAGCGGCATCATCTACCGAAAGTCAGCAAAGGCATTCCTTCGTTGTTTTGCTGCTTATTGCGGAGAAGGCGCCGTGTAACCGAGCTTTCGGTTGCACGTCAAAAGATCCCCAGGTGGTACAAATTAATCCACAGTCCTCGACTGTGGCGTGCCAGATGCCCGTCGTTGGTTTGACACGTAAAACCCCCAAATTTGACTTTTTTTATTTCGTTGTTTTGCTACCAACATATGACTGCCGAGCATGATCTTCAGCGTGCAGCTTGATGGCTCCAGGTCCTCTAGTCTGCCTTCGGGCACCACACGCTTCAATCTGTTTAATTTTGTTATACAAAAACTAGTGCACATAGGCAATAACTGTTTTCTGATCTTCACTGTACAAGCAACAGAGGCAGAGATCTCTGGGCTCTGCAGTTCAATCTTCTGCCTCATGTGGTCAGAGATGCAAAGTTTTAGCACACTCGGCCACCGGTCACCTTCAACACCTCACCTCTTGCCGTTGTTTCTGCACAAGTACTGAAACAAATTAAGATAGACAGGAAATGCATGGGCTGAGTGTAACTAGTGACTCCTTGATGCTGCATTTGCTCTACTTTGTATGATTTATGCAAGTTTGCTGTGGTTCTTGTTTGATCGGTAATATCGGACTGTGGGAACGTTATTTTAATTGAAAAGAGTTTGGAAGAGTTGCTCATGTTTTTTTGTATTTTGACTTTCTATAAATTTGTGAGAATTGTAACTGCATTTAAATACATCTTTGTAAAACCGTCCTGTGTGTGTTTTTCGTACATTTTCAGATGCATTTTGCCCATACCTAGATACTTGTATGAATCTTTCAGACAAGTTATTAGGGGGTTCTTTCGAAATACACGGGCTTCAAACTTGGAGCAGAATTATTTGTTTTCTCTAACAAGCAAATCTCGTAAGACCTTCTCCAAACACTATTAAAGTAGATATGTGCGCTACTTGCTTCTTTTTGTTTGGCAAATCCAACTAACTTCTTGTTGCATAAACAGTTCCAAGACATTTCGACTTCATTTCTGAAACTGGGGTTATGTTTAATAGTAGAGTTCAACATTTGCTCTTACCATGTGGCACTCTCAGTATGTACAATATTTTCTTTAGAGATTTTACAACTGGTTTCACCTGGCAGCAACAATTGAAAATAAAATCTTTTGTGAGACATCATTCACATACCATTTGCGAGCCATGTGAAAATTTTGGTTTTAGAGCATGCCTGAAGCAGCGAATGGTGGGGGAACTAATCGGTCTGGGCTATTTCATGTCGCTCCGAGGAAAGGAAACGCCAGTCTTGGTCATGTT
>JAZHYW010037268.1:0-62338 GCA_037355805.1 Ixodes ricinus
GCAGCGATGAGGTGGCTCATGTTTTTCGTCTTGCCGCAGCTCCTGAACGTGTCAGCGCGTGCGTCCCCATCCAGCTGGCGGCACGATGACAGCGCAGCTTTGCTCCGGTTTCCGGGCCGCGAGCTACCATCTGCCACGCGCTCGTCGACTACAGTGTTGCCTCCTGGAATCAAGATCACAGAGGACCTCGCTCGTGCTATGCCATCCACAGTGACATCAACGGCAGCGCCTTCAAAGCGACTCCCCGGCTGCAGCGCGCCAGTGGGCATGGAAGATTCGCAGCGATGAGGTGGCTCATGTTTTTCGTCTTGCCGCAGGTTAGTAGTCGTACACCTTGCCACTGTTTTAAGTCAAATTATGTTTGCCTAGTAGTGCTTCCATGCCCCGGAGCTTGTATTGAATTTTTTAGAGAGTGTATTGAATCTTTTAGAGCTTTGTTGCTTTTGATGTCTGGGGATGTAGAGAAGAACCCAGGCCCTATGAGCAAGCAACAAGAGGATGAATTCCTTGCGCTTGTGCAAACAGTCGCGAAGCTCCAGAGTAGCCTTGCTCTGCTGCAACAGGAGGTAAACCTACTAACACAGAAAAATATCGAAAGCGAAAAATCTGCTTCCGCTCTAGAAGAACGGGTTAACAACCTAACAACTGAACTCGACCTACTAAAGCAGAAGGAATTCGGTAGCGTCACACCTACCGAACCTCAGCTTACTACAGCTCTAAACGAACTTTCGCAGCTGAAAACTCGTTGTGACGACGCGGAGGGAGATCCCGCCGCAATAACCTTCTATTTTTTGGCGTCACTGACACCGATAGGGAAACGTGGGCCCAGTCCGAGGGCTTGGTAACCGGCTTGTGCTCCAAAAACCTAGGCGTGAATGTCGACTCAAGTAAAATTGAAAGAGCGCACCGCTTGGGAGCGTTCAATCCACAGAAATGTCGCCCTATAATTGTGAAGTTTTCATCATTTAAGGATAAAGAGGGTATTCTTTCGTCGGCATTTAAGCTCAAAGGGACACGTGTTGCTATCAGTGAAGATTTCCCAATTTCTGTCCGACTTGCACGCCGTCATCTTCTTGATTTTGCCAAGCCTAAAGGCACGACTTACAAGCTGCGTCACGATAAGCTGTTTATAGATAACAAGTGTTATGTATTTGACGCCGCTCTTGGTTCCGTGAAAGAAAAAAGTGCATAGCAATGCCAGCGTTCATTTCGTATTTCGTCACCCAATCAACCTGCAAAACGCCATGATGTCTGTAGCAAACCTTCTTATCATTCTATTTTATTTACTAACATTAGAAGCTTGATACCAAAAAGAGACGATGTGATTTCTTTGGTTGAAACATGCAACGCAGATTTCCTTGCTCTTACCGAGACCTGGTTAAGCCCTGATATATCCGATAATGAACTTTTTCCTTTGTATCCAAACTTTCGTGTGTATAGATGTGATAGATCTGCTAGGAGGGGGAGGTGTGCTTTTAGCTATAAAAAATCAAATTCCGTCTCGGGTTATACCGATCGTTACCGACTTGGAAGTTGTTTGGGTGTACGTCGCTACGACGCCCCCGTAATAGTGGCTGTATGCTATAGACCGCCAGATAATGACAAAGAATTTGTTACCAAGCTGTATAAGTGTCTTTCTGAAATCACAACTAAATACCCTAATGCCTATGTTACTCTTTTTGGCGATTTCAATTACCCGAACATTGACTGGTCTGCCCTCTCTTCTAGTTGCGCATTTTCTCAAGAATTTATAGACTTTTGTTTAGATTTCAACTTTTCAAATGTTATCACTCAGCCTACTAGAATTACTAATCACTGCAGCAATATACTCGACTTATGCTTAAGCCAAGATCCCTCACTCTTCAGTAACATCACGTACTTACCGGGCATAAGTGACCATCTCGTCATCGATTTAACACTCTCTCTCTCTGCTCCTCGTAGATCACATTACTGCAAATTCATTCGCAATTACGCGAAAGCTGATTACGCATCTATCAACTCGAACCTCGAAGATTTTTATCATACCTTCTCAGTTAACTTCTGGGAAAGAACGGTTAATGAAAACTGGACTCTCTTTAAAGATAAAGTGATCTACCTAATCGAACGTTTTATTCCACTTACCCGTATAATATCTGATAACACTAACCCTTGGTACAATAAAACAATTCATAGTCAATCCAATAGGAAAAAAAGACTCTATAAGCGGACTAAGGCTGTCAACACTACTGCTTCTTGGGACGCCTATCACGAATGCGCAAGGGCTTATAAATCCGCCATAAATCAAGCCAAAACCAAATTTTATAGTATCGACCTGCCCAACATACTAACCACTAAACCAAAGAAGTTTTGGAAAATAATCAATCCGGCACTATCACTTCCTTTGCAATTTGTAGACGACGACGGACTTCCGCTTTCAGATAAACACGGCGCTCTTGCTATTAACAATTTCTTCTGCTCCATCTTTACTAACGAGGACTTACTAAATATTCCCGACTCGTGCCAATCCTTTCACCCTCTTATGAATCCTATCTTAATTGACCGCGCTGGAGTACTTAAGGCTATAGATCAACTGAAGGTGTCCTCCAGCTCCGGAGGTGACCAAATTAACTCTAAGGTATTAATAAACACTAAACACATTTCTTCCACTTTCCTTTGCGACATATTCTCTCAATCTCTTAAACTCTCTGAAGTTCCATCCGACTGGAAGATTGCTAACGTCATACCCGTTCATAAAACAGGCGATCGCCAACAAATCAGCAACTATCGTCCCATCTCGCTCACCAGCGTTTCATGCAAACTCTTGGAGCATATTCTCTATTCTAACATAATAAACTTTCTTGACTCTCATAACCTCCTTTTCAAGCACCAGCACGGATTTCGCAAGTCATACTCTTGCGAAACTCAGCTAACAGCATTTCTAACTGACGTTTACTCAAATTTCGATTCCAATGTTCAAACTGACGCCATCTTCATTGACTTCTCCAAAGCATTCGACAAGGTCCCCCATCAACGTCTTTTAATGAAACTAAGAGATATTAATCTTCATCCCTCTGTAGTCAATTGGATTTCTGAATTCCTCACTAATCGCACTCAGTACACTTCTGTTAACAATGTAAAATCTACCACAAGCACAGTAACGTCTGGCGTCCCTCAAGGAACCGTTCTTGGCCCCCTTCTTTTTTTAATCTACATTAATGACCTCCACCATGGCATCACCTCTGAAGTACGTTTGTTCGCCGATGACTGTGTCATCTATAGACCAATTCATTCACGTCACGATCAACTAATCTTGCAGAACGATCTCCAACTTATAATTCAGTGGTGTCATAAATGGCAAATGGCTTTAAACTATAATAAATGTAAATCGCTATCCTTTTCCCGCAGTCCGCATGTTTTATCCTCCTCTTACCACCTTTCTAGCATCCCAGTAACTGCTTGTTCATCCTATAAATATCTAGGAATTCATCTGACATCTGACCTGTCATGGATCACTCACATAACATCTGTCGTTGCCGATGCTAACCGCACTCTCGGATTTCTTCGCCGTAACCTCAGACAAGCTACATCCCCAGTAAAACAACTAGCTTATACTACCTTGGTCAGAACTAAACTAGAATTCGCCTCTTCCATATGGTCACCGTGGCAGTCATACCTAACTAACAACCTGGAATCCGTTCAAAGCAGAGCCCTCCGTTTTATTTATTCCGACTATTCCCCTTACGCAAGCATATCAGGATTTCGCCAATCAGCTAACCTTGACACTCTTTCTCACCGCCGCAGGGTGTCTCGTCTTTCTCTTCTTCATCGGATCTTTTATTACAACAGTCATCTCAGACAGAGTTTGCTATCGCCTCCTTACCGCATTTTCCCTCGTCTCGACCATTCTTGTAAACTCCGTCCAATTTCATCGTCAACCGTTACTCACCAAATGTCTACTTTACCATTGGCCATTGACGACTGGAACTCACTGCCTGACGTAATTGTTTCCTTATCTGACACTAAAAAATTTTCTGCAGCCATTAGCTTATTTTTTCTAACCTATAACTAGATTGCAGCGTGTTTTTGTTGATAAATAGTTGTGTTATTTGTTTGTTTTTGAAGTGTTCACTCCCTTGTATAATGCCCCTGGGCCTTCAAGGAATAATAAATGATGATGATGATGATACCTTATAGTCTGGCCCACAAGGTTCAAACCCGTTGATATTCCAACAACTAACGGCTTCAAAGCCAACGCTAACCAATCGCGCGAAGTATTAAGAGAACAGAAGCACCCTGCACCAATTATAGACAATTCATTCAATAAAGTGCGCGCCCTTGATCGTGACGAGTTGTTAAACGAACAATGTTCCGGACAGAAATTGGCCGCTAAGCCAACCTCGTGCTGAGCTTTAGCAATAGATCCCCTAACGTCAGTCATTACTTAAAAAAGCAACAACATTTAGTTACTTCAGAACAGAACGCCTAACAAAGTCTATTTCAACCGTTCCCCGAGCGGTTTATTGATCGATGTGTAATCTTGAGATGTCATAGTTAAGTAAAAGCAGCTGTGTTTGGGAGCACTGGGAGTCGACCATGTGGTAAGGTAAGATGTGCTGTATGTCACCACGTGACGCCAAGAGATAACGCAGAGAGTGCAATTACAACGTTACCCACGAAATGTGTATCCTGTAACTCCAACCTGCGATACCAGTAATGTCACAGACCTATTGAAAGGTAGCGTATGGTAGCAGTACAAAACAGACGTAGATATCACAGATTAGATTCAATGAATCATAGAGCCCATACAAAATCCCTCCCAACTCCTCTTCTCGAAAACATGAGTATTCCCGGACATTGATTCGATAAGCTCTAGGTTTCATTTCTACAATCCGGTTTAAAACAGCTGGATCGCGAACAGAGGGAGTCATATTTAATTTACAAGTTCAACACTATTAAAGCTGGTATCCAATGAACACCGGGTATAATGACGTCCATGCACACAATAAACACACCTTAAACAGTCATATCGGTCTAAACGACCATAATCACCCCTTGACTCTTCCGGCTTGAAGATTATTACGCTGCAGATTTTTTCAAGTACAATCGCCGTATTGTGCCTGCTTGGTCGGGAAGACTTGTAAATTGATTCTCGACGACGTTTGCAGCTCTGCTCGTACAACTTTTATTTCCGCGGTGTTTCGCACTCGCTTACATTATTTTATTAAGTCAGAACCTGGTAGCCCTAAGAGTATTTTGCTCTGCGGACACCGTGCGCTCTTTGTCGATGAGTCGATGGCCGACCGGCTGCATTGTTTTGTACGCGGCACGACTCATTGTCTGTGTAAGGTACGGTTTTGGCTTAGTTTTGCTGTTTTTTTTTGTGTAAGTGCTTTTTTTTTGTACTCCTGCGGGGGAGCCTTTTTTTTTACCTTGTGGTGAGTTTAGCCACGACTCGCTTACTCCTGACCTCCCACCCAAAATAAGTGGTCACTTGTTATTTTGCTTTTAATGATGTATGCACGTCACGTGACACGTGATGGGGCTCGGGGGTCTGGATTCCCGACGACGAAGAATTTTGTAATCAGTCCCGATGAACGCCTGACTCAGGCCAAAACGTCGACCAATATGTGGGTAAAACTCCACTAAAAGCTTCGAAGAACGTTTCTTCTCTTATCCACTTTTCGTCGTCCTACAAAACAATATTTTCCTTATATATATGTAAGATTTATATCGACGTTTCGGCCAGAGCCCGGCCGGGGTCATGAACAGCCGGGGCTCCAAATGGGACATCGAAATAAATTCGTTCGTTGTTGCTCTTTTCACCGAAGGTTGCCTCGGATCCCATTGCACCTATGCCTTCGGCCCCTACGCCACCATGCCAGTAATATATATATATATATATATATATATGCACGAGGGGGACCCAAAAGAAACCGAACTAAATTTTTTTGCACTTATTTATTCCCATTTCAAGTACAAACGTTCAATCTCCTTCAAAGTACTGTCCACTTGCACTAATACACTTGTCTAATCTTTTAATCCATGTGTCGAAACATTGTTTAAATTCATCTTTTGTGATGCTTGACAGCGCCTCCGTCGTTTTTTCTTCACCTCAGCAACGTCAGCAAAACGCTTTCCTTTCATTTCTCTTTTCATTCTAGGAAACAAAAAAAAAGTCGCACGGGGCAAGGTCGGGTGTACGCCGTTTTTAACAGTTCAATAGTTTCTGTTCCACTTTTTCCGAGCAAAAAACAGAATTTAACCGCCGCACGCTGTTCACAGAAATCAGACATTGCAAAAACGACGCCCACACGAAACACTTGTCACTATAAACCCAGCCGCAACTAGTCCTAACCTTCTTCGAGGACGGAATTAGGCCTAATGACTCAGCAATGTTCGCTCTATCAACTCCTGGCGGCAAAACGCGGTACTGCAAAAGCTCTGCTTAAAAAAGAATTAGTTCGGTTTCTTTTGGGTCCCCCCTCGTATATATATATATATATATATATATATATATATATATATATATATATATATATATATATATATATATATATATATATATATATATATATATATATATATATATGTCGTAGCGAGAAAAGAAGAGAACAAGAGGCGCTCGGGGGTTACCTTGTCTCACATTAAACTGCTTTGTAAAAGGAAAACGCTTCATTTGGTGTCAGAAATGGGACTCTCTGTCCCGGGTATGTACCACCTCTCCCGAGGACCGAACCTGTCTCCACCCCTGGAGGGGACAGCACCGGGAGTACCAGCATCTGGCCGCATCGAACCTGCCTGCTTCCATAACGCTTGGCACTTTTCTCGAACCACCTGGGCCCGTTTGCTCGAAGCCGGTTAACTTTAACCGCGGTTAAAACTTAACCGCCCTTCCCTACTAGGTACCTAAAAGTACCTAGCCAAGTTTGACGAGGGCTGGATGAGCGATAGCTTTTTGTTTTATTATGGGGTGGTAGCTGGTGTCACCTCCTGGCTGTAGCGAATATAAGTGGCTTCCGTGGAAAGGTTCCCGAAATGGGGGGACCCAAAAATGCGCGCTACCGTGTTTTCGCGACGCAGCGCGGCATACATTTGAGCTCAAGAAACAATTTTTATTGCTCGTGGCACAGGTAATCGGTAAGGCAAAACTAAATTAACCCTTGTTTGGAAAATTCCTAAATATTTGACTGTCTGAAGTGAAGACAAGCCTCGTTGAAATTTCCTTCCAAGTTCGAAAGAGGACGACGAAATTCAGTCCTAGAAACGATGAGAAAGAAGTGAGTAGTGAAAGGCGGGCGTTACACCGGCAGCATGGTTGGCCAGCATGTAAGAACTGTATATAACACCGTCATAAATTTAAAAACCTGTAATTCGGCTCCAGTGAAAATTGACCTATTAGTAAATTACCCTAACATTGAGGAGAACACTGGAAGTGTAATTCAACGATCCGCGCGCGCTGGCCTTCCACTTATAAAATATTCGAAGTAAATAATCATAATAAATCTTTGACGAACGCGCGTGCACAGCAAAATTTGTTGTAGGCTTTTTGCTTTAGAATACTTACTACTGCAGACGCCAGCACGCGCAGCGCGTGTAACTACACTCGTAGCATGCACCTCGGTGCTTGGAAAATTTAGCAAAAGGTCTATGGGGACGCTGTCTGCTTTTGTGTGCTATCAGTACCCGGCCGATTGAGTCAAGGCAATCCACTTTTCAAAGACGTTGCCATGCCGACAACTGTCGCGTTCATTTAGGCTTAGGAATTGCCAGAATCGAAAGACTATCTAAAAAATGCGGCGAGGTCATTGCTCATGCTTTGCGTTTTAAGTGAGGTAGGGCAAATCGAAAGCCTTCTGCACCATTCATTGCTGACAAACGCGCCCGATATTGCAGCTACAACGACGTATTAGTTCCAAAGCGAGCGGCGCCCACTGAGTGGGGCACCGCCATGTTTCCCCGCCGTCCTTACTCTGCCGGTCACATGACCTAAAATTCCCCCTCGTAGGGAAATCCGGTTAACCGCGGTTAGTTAACCAGCTTCGAGCAAACGGAGCCCTGGAGCAGGCCGAAACCTCATACGCTTGACAAGATAATCTGTTCTTGCGAAGCGCAGTGTTACACTTTGAGGAGTTCACAGCCTCTGTCACCGAACGTCTACAGTGCCTGGAGGCCAAATTCTATGAACCCGAGGAGCTCCATGCCGTTAACGGTGCCAGTCCAGAACCCATTGGGATTTCCATGTTTGTGCCTTAAACCCTCCGCATACGACGGTGCCCCTTCTTGGAGGCCTCATACTTTGAAATTTCACATCATCGCGGTCGCGAAATATTCGGCAGGGGCTCAAAAGACTGAAGTCTTGGTCGACCATCTAGCTGGACCAGCGTTGAATACAATGCATCATTTGCCAGCTGAAGCTCGACAATGTTATCCGTTCTTGGTGGCAGCATTAGACCAGCGCTTCAGAGAGGGGCCTCTCCGGTGCCTGCATTATGCACAACTTTGCAGCCGTCGTCAGTCTCCAGAAGAGACAATCTCACATCTCTCCCACGACATTAAACACCTCGCACGTTTCTGCGTTCCCTGGCTGCCTACAAGAAACTATTGTGGCTTTCGCCACCTTTGCATTTATTGATGCCATCTCGTCTTTAAAGGTACATGAGGCATTTTGTCCAGTACGCCCGAAAACTCTTCTAGCAGCCCCCACTTGTGTTTGGAGATACAAGCCGCTCGACAGACATCTCAATTTACGTGTCTGCACTCTGAGAGTTCCACTAAAAGGACGCAGACACCTCCAGCTCTCACTTACTAGAAGCGCCACCTGCAAGGTCATTCGAAGGGCACAGTGTTGAAGGCGTGACATTTGGCAGGGGAGCAGAAACTCGACAACAATAGTGACCCCAACTCGTAAAACGGCTTCGATTAACTTCCATCTACATCCAGGGCTTCGTAGACGGTGCGGCCTGTGCGCGCAGTTGTCGATACTAGGACGACAAGCTCTGTAACCCGCCCGGAAGTTTTACTGAAGGCGAACCGATTTGTCCCACCAAACTTTGAAAGTTGTGTTTTCAAAACCAAAACAGAGACATGAAGGTTGCCCTGGGCTGCAGAACCGTGCTTTTCACTGTCAGAGAAACCTCGAAAGGTGAAATTCCTTTTATTGTGGCGGCTGTTGAGGACTATGCTTCGAGTCCCTTCCGTCAGAGCGGTGTCGATTTTCTCAAAGCACATAAAGCGGGCTTGGCTTCGATGTTTGGCTGATGCTTCTAGGAAATGACTTGTGTTTGCTTGAGAGCTTCCACGAGAATTGTAGTCTACAGCAGTGTGCACCCTGTAAATTCTACTTCTTTGTACCTGGAGTCACCACGTGCTGCGCTACTAAGTTATTGGCACTCCTATTAATACTCTACGCGGTCCCACCTCTGAGCCTAGATAAAGGTGACGCAGGTAGACTTTGCCAGCTACCTTAACGATACACACCACTTTAGTACAAAACGCTGATTGGGACCTTACGATAGCAGCAACACACCGATAGCAACAGGACACGCAAGTCCTGTACGGCAGCCACCCAGACGCGTCCCCTTGGCGCAACGGTCATGTGTAAACGACATGGTCAAGAAGATGCTACAACAGGGCGAAATTGATCCCGCATGTCCACCGTGGTCTTCACTCGTCACAGAAGTAAAGAAAAGGACTGGTCAACAAGCTTCTGCGTAGACTATCGACGACTCAATGATATTACTAACGAAGACTCATTTTCCTTCCCTCGAACAGACGACGATTGGACGCTCTCTCAGGCTGCGCATGGCGCTGTACGCTTCACCTGGAAGAGTGGCTATTGGCAGGTCCCAGTTCACCCAGAGGAGCGCAAGAAAACTGCCTTCATCTCAGAAAATGGCCCGTATCAATTTAGAGGGATGCCATTTGGACTCTGCAATGCTCAGGCTACATTTCATATACTAGTGTAATACATCTCGCACTATATCATGACCACAGTTTGTCTTGTATATCTCGACGACATAGTTGACGTTCGCAAGACATTCGCAAATCATCTGTCGGGCCTCGAGTTGGGCTTTTTATAGTCGAAAAAGGCGTACCTGAAGCTAACACCAAAGAATTGGTCGTCGTTCACAAGGCAGGTGGAATATCTGGGACACCTTATTTCGTCAAACGGACTTTCCACAGATCCTCGCAAACGCACTACTCTTACCGTGCAAAGAGTGCCTGAGTATTTCCAAATGCAGCTTTACCTCGCTGAACGCTCTGGGAAATAGTCCCAGCAACAATGAAGTATGGACGTCGGAAAGCCTCCGTGCTGCTCAACTTGACGATTCAGACATGGGCCCGCTAGTTCGATCGAAGATGGAGAACAGCAGAACCCAATCTCAAGAGGTTTCAGGCTTGTTTCCCACCATTAAGAGTGACCTATTGCAATGGGACTCTGTTTCTGCAGGAAAACGTTCTCTACAGCTGCTGAGAGTCCGCTGCCGGTGGATATGTCGTCTGGCAAATGGTCCTCCCACATAAACGGTGTTCCCAGGTGTTCCAGCAACTCCACTCTATCCAAGAAGGAGGACACTTTGGGATAAAACGTGCTATAAAGAAGATACGTCAACGCCTCTACTGGCAGCAGGGCCACAACGAGGTAAATCAGTGGCGCCGTCAGTGTGGCATGTGCGTATCGCGTACGGGCCTCACGTCAAACAGGGTGCGTTAGTTCCGCAGGATGGGTGGGAGTACATTTCGAACGCATTGATATTAACGTGCTGGGCCATTTCTTCGATACCTCTTGGCGCTTGCAAGCAGCAAGGACATGATCTAGCTTTGCAACTTTTGTGCACTGCGCGTGCCTCTGTACAAAAGCGTCTACTTTGTGCCTTACGCACCCGACGAGTACATGAATTGGTAGCACGGGAGAACCAAATGTTATACACACAGTGTGTGACGTTGCCAGATGTCATATTCGTGCAACTGTTGCGTTGCACTTGAGTTGCTCTCGAAGCTGCAGTCTAAGAAAAAATGGAGGAAAAAGGTAGCAACGGCGCGTCTTCCTCCCTTCTACTGACGCGCCCCCAAGCGGACACGAGAAGAAGGCAGGAACGAGACGTTTTCCTCCTTCTCCAGGCAGACGGGGAGAAGGCTTGCGCCTCCCGACTCATCTTCTTGCGGTTTCGTTTTTCGAGCACGTCGCGCACGTTGTTAAATAAATGTTGTTGAGTTGAGTGAGCTTCAGCGGCAGCGAAGGCCGCCTGTAATTCCGTCTTCTAGTCCAAACGTGCAGAACATTTCGGTTGCATTGACGTTTTTACCACTAATTTTATCAAACGAGCAAACGAAGCCGCTGGAAACAGCGAAGTTCCGGAGCAGTGCCAGCAGCGCTACGCACACTGGGTAAGATGGCCGTCTCTGGATTGCGGGACCCACGCGGATCTATAGTAGCGGAACGACGCGGAACTGTGTCGACGTTTTCGACGTTATGGAAATCGCAGGAACTGCGTCCAAGGCAGGCAGGTTTTCCTGCCGGCTGCCTGGGTGCCTTCCGTGCTGAGTTCGGTTCTGTTTTCCCGTGCCGAGTGCCAACCGGCGTTCAACGTGGTTCTGTATTTCTGCGTGTCAGCAACATAGCAGCAACATCGTGGTGGCAGTGTTGTGCGTAGTGAACAGAAGACTGGAATTATCGCCGATGTGACTGTGTGTTCGCGTATCAGTGGTGTAACAACAAGATGAGATGACGTAAACTGTCGGGCATTGATGCCGCTGGTCGGGCCGTGATCGGAGGGGGCGGGGTGTCGCAGGTTGACATTCCGCTTTACATTAAAGAGTTTAAGACCACTTGAGGAATTAGGTGCAGTCGATCGACGTGCGGATAGTCATGTTGGAACGCTGGTCTGAACGGTAAGCTGCTATCGTACAGTGGCCAATGTGACTGTCGGTCCCCGAGAGCGATTGCGCTCTGGGGAGAGGACTGAACAGTACGAAATTATGATGGAAAGTACGTATACTTACAGTGGAATTTTAGCATTGAAAAAAAAACAGGTAAAATCCACCCAAAAAAGCTATCCTTTATTTTGCTGTTTAAATATACTACGGTTTCTGGAGAAACTGCCGTTCCAGAGTGGCGCGCTGGGATGAGCGCAAGAAGTTTTCGAGCTCGCCACGGCGTAGCTCGGTACACTTAACACCTGCCGCAAGTCGCGGCTTTGACTGCATTCAAGTTGATCGAAAAGCGATTTCTCTGCCCGTGAAGCATCACTTCCAGCTGAGTGAATATCCGCTCTACAGAGATTAATTCAAGACGGCAATTGCAGCCGTGCGCGAACAGCACAAATAGAAAAACAAACACTACAATAGAAATACTGGCTACGAAGTGCCGTGCGGGGAAACAAACTCATGGCTTGGAACCGCATTGGAGCGGCTCGATTTATTGACTTTCAAATAATTACGGCATGATCGAGCGTTTTCTTTTTAATAAGAGATTCATCCCCTGAGCCATTAAAAATACTCTCAGATGTATGACATTGCTGGAAAAAAATCAACATGCTGGGAATATTTTTTATTGCTTAGGGAGTCACCGAGAAATTCCGTACGTTCAAAACGACCAGTATAAAGGGCGGAAACGCAGAGCTCGGGAGTAGTGATCGCGTTAGTGTGCTGTTTTATTGAAAAAAAAGTGTGCTGTTTTATTGATGTTTGTATGTGCGATGGATGTGTATGCGCTCAATTTATGTACAGCTGATGCTTGTAGTATGCGTAATGTGTCTACATGTCTGTATAATAGGGGATCCCGAAGCGCAATGGTGGCGGGAGGAAATAAAATATATTTTTGTAGAGCATGAATTGGGTGGTACCTAGTGCCACCTAGCCTATCTACTTGCGATTACTCTGCTTGACCCTGCCATCTGGTGGCAAGCGATTCAACCTCCCTTTACGCTACGCGGCTAAGCCTTAATTTCGTGCTACCGCGCTGAAATGAGCCAAGAGGCTGCTTCGGATTCGCTTTTTTGAGGGCGGCTTTGGTTTTGCGGGCGAATGGTTTACCACTCCTCTGTGATGTGCGGTTGACGCAACGGTTGACGAAGGAATTGTGGCTCGAGGAATAGCAAAGGTAAGACAAGAAGTGCGTGAACTGGGTGCCGGTTGTCTCCGTTTAACATCGCAGTGCTGACGATGAGAAGACCAGAAGACTGAGTGACTGCATGCTTTCGAAACGTAAGTTTCTTTACCTGCAGGGGAAAGCCGGCTTCGGAAATAAATACAGTTCGCGAAAAGCTCGTGTGACGTTTTTATTTGCTGCTCCTCTCGCTCCGTACAATAGTCTTAGTGTTCTCGTTAAGCCTTATTGAGCTCGATTTGCTCGATTCGTGGCCGCCATAATGAGATGCAGGCGACGGAGGAACTTTTGCTCTCCTGCTTTAGGGACGAAAGTTTCTCCCTTTCTGAAGGAACATATGTGTCAAGAGCGTTCCTCCCTTAAGGGAGGATTATACTGACCCTTTTTTCTAAGAGTGTGTGGAATCGTGATGTCTGGGTCAATGTCATGAATGACTCCAACTGAAGTGTTCTTGTTTTGTGGCTCATATACGTAAACCGGTATTCCAAGAAGCTTTGTCAGTATCAGTAGTATTGACGTACTGTGCACATTTCGTGTGTCCACTGCGATCAGGTTTAGTTTTTTGTTTATTTTGATCTTTAGGATGCAGGAAGGGACGATGTTTTCGAAGAAAAATGTCAAGCTCATGCTGTTCTTGTTTCCCTGCTGCTTTGAGGCATCTTGTGGTGTAAATATTACAGAATGTCAAATGAAGGTCAGAGCGGATGGGGATGAGATAACAGTGTTTTTACTCGAAGAATTCGTGCCTGGTCGCTGGCGTTTTCGGGACCCTACTGTGCTGAAGGATGTCTCATTTAAAATGATGGTAACTTCTTTTATGCCTTTTTCTTGCTGCATTTCCGCGTATTTTGACTCAGTGCCAGTTGGTTGTTCATTGATTGACCAATGTTCTTCCGTTAACAGGATCTCGGAGGCCTGGAATGTAGGTGGATCTATTTGGTCACATGTCGGGAGTCCTTGGTCAGTGGGATCCGAAAGTGTGTTTTCTTTTATAGGGGTTGGGATGGACTGAAATGTCCATGGCTTCCATCATGGGCTACGTTGCATGCTTAGTGTATTCTCCAAGCACAACGCCAGCGACCGACCCTGCCGGCAGGCCGGGGCATGCAATATTTTTAAGTCGCGTTACACGATAATACAGATGTCGCCGAGTATAGTAAACAACGCGAAAAAACGGGAAAGATGGCGAGAGCATTTCAAAGAACAGCCTCACCAAAGCTCGTCGTTGTTCGTCTTTTATTTATTATAAATTTATTTTTTCGTTTTTATTTAATTATTTGAACATTTTTCACCGGTCTTTGGCATTCGGCGTCGTCTTCTAACTACGGCTACGCCACAGCTCGCGAACCTACGGCTTGTACGCTCCATTAATTATATTCGCGTCTGCCGCTCGCGAGTCATATTTCTCCGTGAATAATATAGGCTCGCGGCGTCAACCCAGCACATGCTAACAACGTAGCGAGGGTTGCTTCGAGCTCAAACGTGGGCGCCAAAAAGAAAACAAAAAGTGGTCTTGTTCTAATAAACATTTTTGACAAGTGACGGGGAAAAACACAAAGGATAAACCATGTAACTCCCATCGTGTAAGCATAAACACCGTGACAACCTTCCTCAAACAAATAGGGATACAAAAAAAAAAACAGGGGAAAAGAAAACTGAGAAATAGGTCTTTGTTCGTTACCATCAAGTCCAAGTTCGCTGGTCTACTTATCACCGCGTGCTTGCCTCCCTTCCCCTACCTTGTCGCGTGTCTGATTTTATTTTGAGGGCTTCTGTCTTCTCTTTCGTGTTACGATTCCTTCCGACGCCTTACACGGCGAGGCGAGGCTTGGCGCTACCTTCAATGATCCTGGATGAAGTGCGGATGTACGCTTGATGAAACAGCTTGAGCGATATCGACACACAGATAAGAACACGCACAACGCATAAGTAAAAAATATAAAAACTACAAAAAAAACTTTTGGGAAATACTCTTTATAAAAAAACTTTCAGCCTTTCCACTCTGGTAAAGAAGGAAGACCAGCGGATCTGTACAATGGAAAGTAATGGCACGGCCGCAAGTCGGCAAGCCAGAGTGGAAAGGCTGCCGCCATCTGTGAGCAACGGCGGCAACCGGATACGTGGCTTGCAGCCGTCGCTCATAGATGGCGGTAGGTGTCCAAAGTTAGGTGTTTTCATTTCTTTGCGGAGGACACGACCCTGGGAAACTAGCCCTTAGCAGCCCCGCTGTAAAAAAAAAAAACACAAAAGTGAAAAGGTTGTTAGAAGGAAGAGGAAAGGGAAGGACGAAAAAATGGGATAACAAACCGAACTTTTCGCGTTTACCAGACTCCGTTGGGTTCGACGCGTTCCTGTAAAAGCCAGTAAATTATTGAAATAGACTGATCTCACCAGCCAGTCCGGCTACGACACTGCAGCCGCGATGCGTCCAAGGAACTTTAATATTTTGCATGCGCAACCACCTCGCTGGAGCTCTACGCGTGCAGAGTAAAAGACGGCACGAACAGTTTCGTGCACTGCCGCTCCGCCTCCTGCAAACTAAAGCTATGGCTGCGTGGCGCATGCGCCAAACGCTTGGTGAGATTGGTTCATTGGAGTATGGCAATGCCACCTACAACACAAAGCCTGCGAGTTTCCTCCTCTAAACATCATAACTAGTATATCCCCTCAGCGCCCCCAGGTAGACCGGATGAGCACCATCGTCTGCTACATCGTCTGCGACATTGTCTGCTCCATCGCCTGCTTCAGTGGGCGTATACCTATATGCGAAACGTATTTATTATATGCACAAAGGAAATTCGTCACATCCTCCTGAGTAGCATTATCTAGAGTGACGTGGAGGTGAAAGGAAAGAGGAAAGGGGGTCATACATGCCTCGCCACCCCTGAAAGACGGAGAAAGTCTAACAGGGTGTCGAGGATGCGCTTCCTCTGCTGATTTGCGACGTTCATATGTTGTGGGTCTTCTTGCATGTGAGGGATTAGCTTCTTCCACGCCGCTTCGCGATATTGTGAAATTTCAGCGCAGTCCCATACGAGGTGGAAACGCGTCGCCGGAACCCCGCAGTGTTCGCAGTTGGGGTCAATGCCTGGGTCGTTCGGGCCTGTGGGTTTATAAAATCTGGCCTGCCAGATGGGCGTGATGGCCATCTTTGTTTGGAGCCGCCTGATACTCACCTTCTCCCACCGGTTGCATTCCGCCAGGATCGGATAAGAATCTGGTGGAAGAAGTGAGATGAGCCTGAGTTTTCGGGCAAGCCGCTCCTCTCTTCTTCTCTCGTCTGGGTCCGCTGGTATGTCGGGCCTTTCGTCTTGTTCTCGAGGTGCGAAGAGGGGATCGTGGCCTTGTGAGGGCAGGGTACTATGCGTTAAGCTGCGCCCTCGCGGCCTTGCTCGCCCTCTCGTTTTCCGGGATGCCTTCGTGGCCCGGAATCGAGCCTATAACGACGATGACGTCGGGTTTTGATTTCTTAACAACGCTTCGTATTTGGAGTGCAATGTCATTATGCGAGCGGCATTGCTTCCATTATCGGAGCGCGTCTTGCGAGTCTATGCAAATAGACTTGAATCCCAACGCCCATATGCATTGGGCCGTTGGGGATTGTCTGTGACTTCCTTGAAGGTAGCACGGTGGTGAGTTGGGCTAGTTAGTTTTGCATTTTAAAAGGGTAAAAGAGCACAAAAGGACACGGACAGGGACACGGACCACTCTATAATAGTAAAAAGGGGGATAAAAACTAGTAGTCTGTGGAGGTCACTTACGAGGTCGTGTCCGCACACGATGATCACGAGTTTTTGTGGCCAGGCTAAAAATTGTTTGGAGGGTGGGTACCATAGCAGCCTTCTGGCGGGTGTGGCCGAGAGCCTCTTGAGAAAACTGCGCAATCCGGAGGCTGGCACGATTAAGAAGCCGACGCAGATACCTGTTGTGATGTCTTATATCCAAAACGTTGCCCACAGGTTAAAGAAAGTGGCAGAACGGCACGACATTCCTGTGGTTTTTTTGGCTCCTCATAAGCTGGGTCGTTTATGTGCGAGAGTGGGCAGAGGTCGGACCGATATCCCCGGTTGTGTTAAGCAGCGTAAGAACAAGTTTGTGCCTTGTGTGGGAGGAGCTGTTCATTGTATTCCGCTAACGTGCAAGAAGGTATACATCAGCCAAACAGGCCGTTGTGTAAACGTCAGATTGCAGGAACATGCGTGCTCGATGAGGTCATCACCGTCAGAAAATTTGGCGGTGCACAGGTATACGTGCGGGTGCACTCCTGTTTTAACCGATACATAGATTCTGATTAAGCATCGTCAAAAGATGACTAGGGAGATTGCGGAAGCATTATTTATTTTGAAGTACAAAGATAGGTGTGTCAGCTCAACCTCTATTTGTTTATTTGACTGTGAAGTTGCGCTCATCAGCAGTTTTAGACGCAATGGTCAGTTGATATTATGTGACGTACGTGATGTACTTTGATTGGATATATGTGGGTACGACGGTGGGCGTCTTTTTTCAGAAATGAAACAGTTGAGGGTCAGCGCTGTGTGTGCGTACATCTTCCCTGTCCGTGTCTTTTTGAGCTGTTTTACCTTTTTAAAATTCCTTGACGGCTTGCAGTATCGCCGACAGGTTTGCCATATTGGAGCTGCTCGTCTTGTACGCTTGTTTTCCATGTTTTGCCGCGGGTGGGTGAGCTCAATGAGATGCATGTGCGTCCAGCATACTTGAGTAGTAATGCAATTACAGTAATTGAATTACCGTAATTTAATTACTTTTTAATAATTTGTAATTGTAATTAACTACTTTCGGTCGAAATAAATTGTAATTGTAATTTAAATACTTCCTAGCGTCAATAATTGCGAAATTTCAGGCAGAATTACAATTACTTTTGCAAAACTTTGCGGCGCTGACGGAACCTCTCTGAAAGCCCCAGCGCTCGCTAAACCGGCCTAGCTCTCGGTGAAACACTCGAACAAAGGCACGCACTCATACACACGCACAACATAAATAGCATCGCATTGTTTGTTGTTTTGTTGCTTACACTACGGGCTGATAGACAATCCTCTTTGGAGCCTACCTCAACGGCGCCGTGTGGCGCCCTCTGCTGTGCGAGCAGAAAACAATGGCGTAAACATGCCAAAATATTGAAAGGAAAAACAATTGAGCTTCAGCTTTCACTTGAGCTAGGAAATTCTAATTGTCTATAAAGTTTCTTTTTTTTTTTTTGCCTGTTTTTTACGTTTTTTTTAAGTATTGTTGCATATTTGTATCTTTGTATTATTTTCAAGTTTATTTCCTGCTGGATTTACTTCGTATATTTTTTGCATAAGCATTTTCGGAGACTGACCTCGCACCTATGAATATTGTTACCAATGATTCGGGAGCCCCGATTTGGTGCTTATATATTTCTGAGCCATTATAATTTCAACTCATTGTAAATAATTTACAATACCATGATGTTTGTATGTGAATGCGGTCGTATTAGCGCGTGTGGATTTTAGTTTTATATTAACACTTGTAAAATATTCATATATGACTAATTGTCGCATATTTATTTGCCGGGCTAACAAAACTCTCTCAACCCAATGTTTTCTTTGGCGATCTGGCGTCTTCCAGCATATGAACTAATTTATTATTATTTATAGAAAATAAAAGAACGTAGTACTTCATTGCCTCAAACTGACAAGTTCCATCATGAATTTAACAAAACTCATAAAAGGAAAGTACAATACGTGGCATTTATGCAGCGATGCTGAAGCCTCCTCAAACATTGGGGCAAGGAATGAACAAATACGTTGCATTCTATACAACTTGTTTAAAGTTATATGGCCCAAGTCGTGTCGCTTTCAGAAATAAGTATTTGTAAAGTAATTGCATTACTTTTTAAAAGTAATTTGAAATTGTAATTATTTATTTTTAGAGTAAATTGTAATTGTTATAATTACTTTTCACGTAGTAGTAATTGTAATTGTAGTTAAACTACATTTTAAGCAAAGTAATTGTAACTGTAATTAAATTACATTTTGAAAGTAATTTACCCATGTATGGCGTCCAGCCTCATTTCTGGCCGCGTCGGTATCGAAGATTTCGTTATCTCCGAGTTGTTCAATGTTCTTTAGGTGTTGTTCACTCTGGTGCTGCCATCCTTCTTGTGGTCTTGTTCTTGGTTTGGGGAGATTGGCCTACTTATAAAAACATCCTCCGTTCCCATGGAGGCGACGGATGTGCTGAAATAGCTGTCGTGCCAAGGTTTGTGGCCTTTTCTAATTTATTCAAGATGACTCTACCATGATCTGAGCGAGACAGCCATTTGAGCTGCCCCAGCACCATTCCGTCGGCCATTTATCGTACCTTGTTGACTTGGGCAGCCTTCTCCAGCTCTCCAGCTTGGCGATGGGAGTGAATTTAGAAGAACCCGTGATGACTCTGATGGCGCTTCTGTTGAGTACATTGAGGGTCACTTCTTGGACTCAATTAAGTCTCAGGCAGTTGATGCCGTACACCGTTTTCGAAATGAGGAGGGCTCGGTGTAATCTCTTCAGTATATCCGCCTGTGCTCCCCAGGCCTTCGTCGTGAGCTTTCCGATTAGGTTCAGTACATCCGACCACTGGGTTTTTGTTTGCTTCATCCAGGTCACCGCTCCTTCATTTTGCTCGAAGGTGACGCCTAAGGTCTTGAGGTTGGGTGATTTTAGGATGGGGGTTCCATCGATCTTAAGTTGAATTTGTTCATCGAAACCTGTGGTTTTGTGTTTTGTGACGATCATAAAGGCGGTCTTTTCAGGCGATAGATGGAGGCCTGATTGTCTCGCAAAGGCCTGTGTTATATCCAGGGCTTTTTGCATCGTTTCTTCTTGCTTTCTGGCCATCCCCTTGGCGGTCAACAGTGTAATGTCATCGGCGCATTTAGAAAAGTTGATGTTGGGAATGGCATTCAACGCGTTTACTAGGTCTGTCATAGCCATGTTGAACAGTGTTGGGGATATCCCAGCACCCTGGGAGACGTCGGTGTTGTTGTGCCGCCAGGGGCTTCTGTTTCCAGCAATACATATATTATATGTAAGCTCATTGAGAAAGGACTTAATGAAGTTTAACAGGTTGCCTCGGATTCTGCGTCTTTGTGCTGCTGCGATTACCGTCTTGTGAGGAATGCTCTCGAGTGCCTTTTTGATGTCTAAGGCAACTACGGTTCTTCGTTGTCTCTTGCACTCAGGCTTCTCGTACACGTCTCGATGTATCATTGCCAAGCTGACCTGAGTGGACAAGCCATGTCTGAATCCTGCTTGATCGGATGCAGGTCACCTCGAGTCTCGAGGATCCATGAAAGTCTCGTTTGAACCATCTCTTCTAGAACTTTGCACAAATTCGACGTTGGCGAAATAGGCCTGAGATATTGTAGGACGTTGACTGGCTTTCCGGGCTTGGGGATCGGGATGATCATTGATCTCTTCCACTCAGCCAGAATTTCTCCGCCGTCCCAAAAGTCGTTGTAACTTTGGAGGAGTCTTCAAGTTGTTATTTAGGAAAGTTTCTCAGTGCCGCGATCATGACTTGATCGGGTCCCGGTGCCGAGTTGGACTTGGCTGCCGTGAGTGCCTCAAGTAGCTCGCCCATGGTAATTGGTGCATTCGAGGGTGCGGGGTCTTCAACATGAAGTGGTTGATAAATTTCGGCCTCTGGGGTTGGATACTGAAGCGGAAAGAAGAGAGTTCCTGCCTGATCGGCAAGTTGTTCTTCTGTAAATTTGAGTTTCAAGGCGAAGTTGCTTCAGGTGTTTTGTGCCTTGGTCTTGCCCGCAAGGCCGCGGTATGCCCGCCAGACCTTGCGTAGTCCCGTCTTCTCGTTAAACGAGTTGCATTGTGTTCTCCAATTTGTTTGACGGAGCTCGTTGGTGTTGCATTTGCCTTAGCCGTCGCCTTTATTAAGAAAAACTTGTTGCCTAAAGTCTTGCGCTTCCTGTACTTCTTGAGAGCGTCGAGTCTCGTGTCCCATAGGTTCACCAGATGGAAGTCTGGAGTCAGCGTGTCTTCTTTCACTTTGTAGACCGCTTTGGCTTTCTTTACCGCCTGGAAGATCCTTTCTGCCGGGGGAGTGTCTTTGAGATCTTGAACGTGGGTGCGAAAAGAGTCCCACTTGATAAGAGCAGACTTTTTTCTTCGGCGCGGCACAAAGTGGAAGAGCAGTTTTAATGGGGAAGTGATCACTACCCATGGGATCTGGTAGGACACACCAGCTCGCTCTAGGTTCTCTCGAGGTCCATGTGAGGTTGGGCGCAGTGTCCGTTTGATTGGTGAATTGTGCGAGTCTCGTTGTGATGCCTTTTTTGTCGCGGAGAACGAGTATCCTTCTTTCACAGGCACGTCTAATGGCTTTGCCTATGTTGTCTCTGGAGTTGTAGCCCCATTCGGTGTGCATGGCATTGAAATCTCCTGCCCTTATAGCCGGAGTTCGGGTGTTTATAAGTCTGCGCATCCATGCGTCGTCTAGGTCTGTGGTGCCTGGACGAATGTAGGCATTAAAAACATCAACGGTCGTGTCTCTTCATCGAATCCGAGTGACGATCATCTCACGATGTTCGTTGCATTCACTTTTGGTATCAATCTGAGTTTGCAGTAGGAATATTAAACGAGGGCGACTGTTAGTCTGTAGTTTCTGACGATTATTGGCTGGAGAAACGGACTGTACCCTCAAATCTTGAGGTTCTACACGTTCGCCTTCTGGAGGAAGATAACATCGGGAGCCTTGTCTTTCAGTTTTTCGGGTCTGAGCATAAGCTCGAAGAGTTTTTGTTGGAGTCCCTTCTAATTCCACTGAAAGGCCCACTACGTTGGTTATATTGTTTCTTTAACGTGGTGGTTTGGGTCTGGACGCCGAGGCACTACTTGCCATGCTGTTTGCTGATGAGTGTATAGACGAGGTCGCATAGCTTGTCAACCTTGCTTTGGAGGGATCCGACTTTCACTTCGAGGATGTCAATTCTGCCATGGGCGGCTTGTACTTCCGCGAACCATTCGAAGGGAGACGACGCGTCCGAGTTGTTGTTGCTTCCTCCGCTCTGACGCAGAGGATATTTCCACGCATTGTGCATGGAGCTAAGGGGCTTCATGGCTGACAGCAGAGTCTGAATTGTTTAAAGGATTGCAGAAACTCCGGCGACGGTGTTTGATGGGACGAGGTTTTTGTTGAGTAACCACTACGTAGGGGCTCTTGCTCTGCACTTTCTCGTGTGGAAGTTTAACTTTTTTGGGTGGGATCGTGCTTTTGGGGCGATCATTGCTCGTGACAACGTGTGCCCCTCCACAGCTGACGCATTTTGGTTGTGGCTTGCAGTTCTCGGACGCGTCCTGTTCGTGTCCGCAACTGCTGCAGCGCTTGATATTTAAAAGACAGACGTCGGCTTTGAGTCCAAGGCGATGACGGTTATAGCACATCAAGGGCTTAGGTCTGTCTATGGTGTCCCTAAAGGCCTCGTGGGCATACAGGACGTAATTTGGTAGGGACCGGCCCTGAAAGGTAACAAGGACCGTTCTTCCTGACTGGCCCATCATTCTGGCCGAGGAGATCTCGTGGATTTTGCACTCGAGCTCTTTGTTAGCAAATCAGGAGTGTCGTCGTTGTCGTATCCTCGCAGATAGATGACTTTCTTGATTTGCGAGCTTGAGGTTGCTACGTATGGCTTCATTTCAAGCGCTTTTTTGTTGCAGTCGATTTTGCCTATTATCATGAGCTTTTCGATGGCCTCATGGTTCTTCGTGGTAATGGCAATAGTGTTGGAATGTTCATTCGTGTGAACTGAGCATTCCTTGTCGCTTACTCTGGTCTTTGTCTAGTCTGAAAATATTCAGTGACATTTTAGTTTTCCGTAAAAAGTAAAGATACCACACGGCAACAATTTAGCGTGCTTACTTTCCGTTCATCTCTTCCACTGGTCACTTTTACGTTATCTCGTCCTTTGATCGGCCACGTTTGTTCGCTTGGTTTTCACTTTTTATTGCGTGTACCAAAGTGAAGACCATTGTGGTTGTTTTTGGACACATTAAATAAAGATTTATTATTATTATATTATAACCTAAAGCAGGCCCTATGTTGCATATCTTGAAGTATTTCAGAGTAAACTTCAATTGCAGCAGCCGAGGTGCTTCTTGAAGTTCATAAATATCACAGCAAAATGTGATTTCTAATGAAGTCATCACAAATAGAGCACCGGTTTCGGACTTTTAGCTTGCGAAACTTGCCAAGCATCTTCAAATGTAATTCAATTACCTTTTCAAAGTACTAGTACTCTACTCAAGATACAATGCACTAAAAGTAACTTAAATATCACTATAATACATTTTCAAAATGGTATTTAATATCTTACCTTAAATCATTTTGCCGAGTATTCGACATAACACTGGACTTTCATTGTCTGTGTTTCCGCCCCACCAAAATGTAATCCTCTATTAGTATTTCCTAATACTTTTATATTCTTCAAATATATCTGATGCGTATCGCGATACGTTCTTATAAATGTATTTTATTATAGGTATTTGAGCTCTCTTTCTTTCTTGTATCCTAGTATTTGTATTTCCAAATACCTTTGAAAGTATTTATGCCAAAACTACTGTAAATGTACACTCTAAGAAATGTCTGTGTGTCTACTTTCACGCACAAAACTTGGAGAGCTAATCACCGCAACTCACGGAGGCAGCTCAGCGAATGACGATGCCAAAACATACGTTTAGACCAAAAAACGCAGTCTGAGTTGTGACATTAAGCAATGCAAGCCGTGACGTTTCCCATTGCTTAATGTCACAACTCAGACAGCGTTTTTTGGTCTAGACATATGTTTCGGCATCGTCAATCGCTGAGCTGCCTACGTGAGTTGCGTGATTGGCTCTCCGAGTGTTCTGCGGGAAAGTAGACGCACAGATTTTTTTCAGAGTGTAGTTGTTGTTTATGTTTTAGTTGCCGTTATTAAGAGTTTGAGGGGTTTTGTAGTACCCGATGCCCACTGCTCGCGCTCTCTGAAAGGAAAAAATATCCGATCACAAAATGTTGTTGTAGCACTGTGAATGCCAATACCTTTATCCTGGAGAAGCGCTTTGACACGCTCTGAAACAAAAACGGAACAAAACTTACACGAAGATTCATTGGTGGATTCTTAAGGAATGTGTTAGCATGACCCCTGGAAACTCCACACACGTTCCCTTTGGGAAACGCTAACGCTGCATGATCCCTTCACTTTTCTCTTTTGGCTTTGTTTTTTGCTTCCTGTTTTTTGCTGCCTCTTTTTGGCTTTGTCACGCGGTCAGTGTTAGCGTTTTCCAAAGGAGGACGCGTGTGGCGTTTCAAAGGGTCATGCTGACGTATTCTCAAAGAATCCACTAATGAATCTGCGTGCACTATTTTTTCGACCCTTTCTGTACTCTGCCTGTCGACGCCTTTGGATAGGGTCATCCATAGCACTCGTGGAAAGAACCAGATCCATACCACTCAGAAAAAAACCGCATCTATGTCACTCGTGGAGGGAACAGTCCATAATTTTAACTACATGCACACGTCATAGCCTACGCAGCCCTACTACGGAAACCCAGAGCGCAGAACAACTGGCGACGGCAAAGCGGCAACAGAGCGCGCCCGCATTCCACCACGCCGCGGCGTTGCGCGGCGACACCTCCTCTCTGGTACAGTGCCAGCTGTGCGCGTGAATTTGATAAAAACGGAAGGTCTCGTTTTGACGAAAACCCGGAGGTGCCTGTCAGCTTGTCAGCGCCGGAGAGAGAGGGAGAGGGCGACGCGTGCTGACGTCAGCGTTTCGGACCTATCGGAGCGTTCCACGCGTCCCCCACTCCACCTCCTTCTCCCTTTCTCCCCGGCGCTGAAAACGAAAGACACCACCTGGCTTTCGTAAAAACGAATGTTCTAGTGGTAACGAATTAAAACGTTCGGAACAAAAGGGTAAGATGTTTATTTTGTTCCGAACGTCTTTGTTCACGCGTCCCATTGTGCGCGAACGCGCAGCCGATACCCAACGACTTCGCCGTGGCGTGTCGGGCCTCGCGATGTAACTGCATCGTGCATTAGCACATGACTGCTCAATTTTTCTGTCGCTCTCTCGCGTTCTTTCTCCGCGGAATCCCGGATGCGTGAACGAGTGAAGTAGCCGTTTCAATTATCTTGTCACTACCTCGGTATCATGTCCTTGGTTTGTGCTGCCGCGGAAACATGTGGCGACGAGATAAACTACTACGTCACTCCTCTAAGCGTCATTGTGGGCAGGGCTTGTGATGCTCTTGTTCTGGGAGTTTGTTAGATCGGGCTAAAAGTGTGAAAATGTATCACCTAATATATAATAAAACTTTTACATTTTCGAAAATAAAATCATATGGCCTCTAATCGTCATTGCTGAGAATACTGCAATGTCAACAGGACCCCAAAAACAATAGCTGAGAAGTCAATAAATATATTTTTGTGAATTAGCAAACTGACAGTGACATTTATCTTCTCATCTAGTGTCTGTCGAATCCCCGGTGTAATATATAGACCAGTGTCTGCTCTGTTCTATGGGCGCCGCTATGTTCGCTTATGCTGACGCCATGACACGGTACGAGGGCTGCGCTTTTTGCAAGACTTCGTTTTTTCTTAGCAACTTCGCACATATCGCAGTGCAAGAACTTCAGAAATGCATGGTCACGAAGCTCCAAGAACCACACCGATGCCATGAGTGCTGTAAAAACCAAGAGTTGTTTAATGTGCTGCCCCTTTCTGCACAATAACCTGCGTGTGAGGTTATCTTCGATTTTGATTGCTGAGGGCTAGGATTTCGGACACTGGCCGATATATTTATATATGTGAACACCCGCGTCATATTCTCGCCTTAGTTGCAAGCGGCGACGCAAGGTAATGCATCGATATACGGCAAAGGGCAGCCTGTAGCAGGCACGGTTTAACATGATTCTTTATGGAAAACATGGCTTGTTCGCTTGTTTTTGAAGTCGTCTTTTGGCCGCGCCTCTTCATGTGTACCTTGGCGATTGCGCTACGTATGTTGGTTAGACACTGCTTCGTCATTGACGCTAGTTTCGTGCCTTGACGGCGACAGTAATAGTTTCATGAATGCATTGAAGCGGAGACATACCTGGCGCGGTTTTCAAGCCAGCGTCCGTCAAGGACACGGCAGACGTTCCGAGAGGAAAACATCCAGCGCCCAGGAATGACACACTTTTACATCGATTGTTGTTATGGGCTCTTCCCACCACGTGAAATAACGCTTGTTGTTGATGTTGTCGATGTCGTAGTTGTCGTTGAAACCGTTTGTGTTGCAGTTGGCGTAGGGTGTCCGTCGTCGACGCTGCCAAATCCTTGATAAAGATCTCCCGCCGCCCGCGGGAATCTAACCTAGATGCGCCATGTTGGAACTTAACCCGAGACTGGGGTAGAGCTGGAACTTAAAAGTAGAAGGGCCAGAGACAAGTGAAGAAGAGAACGTGAGACGTTCTCTTCTTCACTTGTCTCTGTCCCTTCTGCTTCTAACCTCTCTAACGGCCCTCGCCATTTATCGTGGAATACATTTTCTCCGCAAACTCGATTTGTGAATAAAATTGGCACTAAGAGTTTGCTCCACAATCTCTGGTAGCGAGGCGTAGAGTATCAAAGTTCCGCTCAGATTGATCAAACCACTCCATATTCTATATATTCCCGAAAAACAACAACAGTGTTTACGTGCTACGCATTTGTGTACGTAGCGTTTGAAAGGGTTAAGTTTCTGTTTCTACCCCAGTCTCGGGTTAAGTTCCAACATGGTAAATATCCAGCAGCTCGCCTGTACTTTAACCGTTTTTCACTAGATGCGCTGCATACGAAGCGGAGGCTGTACCGCAGAGATAAAAACTCGTGTCGAAATAAATCGGTTGCGTGGTATAAAAGCCGCTGTCGGTGGCGTGCTGTGAAAATCTTGATTGGTCAATAGGGTCATGAGGTCACAGCCACGTGACTTGGCGCGGCAATTTGAACAAACCCACAACGCTCACGTGAAACGTGACGTCACGCGTAGAATGTAAGTGATTTAAAACCTGACGTGTACTGCGAATCCAAAGCCGCCGCGTGTTTCAAATGATTTCACTCTCGAAAGATATTTATTTCCCTTAAAGGAAAATTGGAAGATTATAAGGCGGAATTCGAACCCACGACTCATCGATTGCGAGCAAGACACACTACTGACTGGGCCACGCAAGGCACGCTTGCGCGGCTTGGGAGCGAGCGGGAGTTTGTTTATATGTTTTTTGTATATTTCGCTATCGCGTGCCGCTTTTAAAGGGAAATCTTAAGCGTCCTCCAAGTTTTGTAGTCCCAAATGCCCACAACACGCGCTCTCTAATAAAAATAAAAATAAAAGCCGATAACAAAATGTTATTTTAGCATGTTCTGTGACAAGAACCTGTTCCGGGAGACGCGCTTTGACGCGGTCCAGAACAAAGAAAAAAACAAAAGCGTTGGGAACAAAATGAGTAAATGTCTAATTTGTTACGATCGCTTCTGTTGACGCACGGTGCGTGAACACGACAGCGATACCCAACGACTTCGCCGTGACGTCACGCAGCTATCGCTGGGGATGAACTGTAGATAAACGCAGGACTGCTCTTTTTTTTTTCTTCAGTTGAGCCGTCTGGGTGGCGAAGACGTTATCAGCTGAGGCTACTCGATCGCGCGCCAAGAGGACTTTATCTGGTCGATCGCGCCACAGCTTTCGCCTTGATGTGTGTCCTCAATCACCTATATAATACCTCAGACCGTTAGAGGATTGTTTTGTTTATGATTGATAAAATATAGAACAAAAAAATGCTGGCTTTTGAACGGTAGTCTTTTTTCGCTTTCACTTCCTTTTGCTCTGTCTCTATGTCTTTATCTCTTTATATTTTTCCTCTCTTTCAGCTTGTCTACAAACAGGCGGAGGAAGCGTAATGCAGTTCTCGTTTATAAATATTTCCACTAAGTGTGGTGCATAAACCATTTCCCTGCTTTTCAGCCAGACAAAAAACGCCGATTCAATAGGATGCGGACGCGGGCGCGATGTCTCATATTTTGAAGAAGTGGGCTACAGCCTGCACATGATCAGGACGTATTCGACAGCCCAGTAGACAAAGAGGGCAACCCGCAGAAGGTGATTAGAGGAACTGTCTACACTCTTTTTTCATAATAAACGCACATACGCACAAAGACGCCGACATGTACATCGCGCACGCCCACCCATATACACGGACACACGGCGTAAGCATTCGCTCACACATGCACACGCACGACCGCGCACACATAAGCACGCGAACGCGAACATGTACACGGATGAGCGCGCGCACACGCGTACGCACGTACAAGAACGGTTCCCACCTGCACACTACTGAACGTAAGACACGACCGATGGACAGCCATGACAAACTAATATTCTGGCTCAAAAGAGACAAACGTATATTTTACAACTTCAAAATTTTAATGCAAAGCACGAGGCGTTCGTTGGGGACTTTGATTGATTTGGCCCGCGGATCCGCCACCCCAGCGTCCAGCACTTGTCTCGGTGGCGGTGGCGCGTGATGACTTTAGCTACTTGTAGAATTATATTTCACGGTGTGGTGGACCCAGGAGAGACGCTACACGCAAGCCGTGCCTGCAGGTGCCACCGAAATAACCCGAATGCCCTGTATCACGCTGCAGAGGCACGTAACAATCTCTTGCCGAGAAAGTATTTCCGTCTCCAATCACCGTGTTTGTAAGCACCCTCTCTGGAGCTATTACAAATTCTAGTCGCTGCATGCAATAATATGTTTGACTAGAGTCGGGAAGATGTTAGCCGATTAATGCTCCTCCGTCAGGCAGTCGTTGTCTTTCGCCCGACTTTGGCTTCGCGTGCGACAAAACGTCATTAAATGACGAAAGCTTGGGCTGGAGGAGGCGCATCCCCTGTGTTCTTAACCTGTCAACGTTAATAAAATAGACTAACGCAACGCCATCACTGGACAGCTTAACATTAGGAACGTTCAACGTATTCTTATCGTCTAGAGGTCCACATATAAGGCGTCAAAATTTAACGCGCAGTTTGAGCACAGCGTCTTACTGAAAGTACTACAACGACGGTATCTTACAAAAGAAATTAAAGCACGTACTGACAGTTGGATGACACCTGCCAACAGCCCAGTGAAGGGCCGGTGTTAAATGCACAGTCATTTGAGTTTTCCGCCAGCGAGCCCATCACGCTGATGAACTGCTGGCCATCACGCACGCGACACATGCTACGTCCTTCGGGTATCCCAACCCATGCGCAGAGCAAGTTCGTCTGCTCTCCGCACTACAACCCCCAGCAAAAGAAGCAGACGAATTTGACGCTCGGCATAGCCAGCGACAAGTAAAAAAAATATATCGTTGTGTGTGGCCTATTATATCAGCGCCTCTTGCTTGTTGAATCGCTCTTCGGCTTTCCTATCGGCTATTGCCGCAACTTTATTGCCTGAGGAGCGATGATAAGAGGATCGCCACTCGGCGACTCCATCCCTTTCTTAAACACTGTGGGAGGCTACAAGCGGAGACCATTCCAAAAGCGGAACGGAGTCTAAGACATCGGCCGGGTCACGCCTGGCACTCGACAGACCTGCAACAACGCCTCGAAGACCTGCCGCCTTCGTGCCGCTCGGGTAAATCACGCCAAAGCTGTGGTCTCCGACGGGGGAGGGTGGCCTTGTTTACGAGGACGAGGGTGGTGGCACGGCGTGCCGGCGAGGGGTTCTGTCCCGAGTTTGATCAATGGGTTGGCGCAGAGCCCGCCGCGTGGCGCGCTCATCTGGCCCAGGCCTCTTAATTAGCCGGCCCAAACAGGGCTAATGGATGCATGCCAGCTGAAAGCGCGCTGGCCTTGCATGCCCTGCTCAGGTGGCTTCCGTGCGAGAAAAGTGCTCCTAGCCTCGCGCGGAGGGAGGCTTCGGGCACTTGTTTCTGCTTTATTTTGTTGTTTCGTCTCTATTGTTGCGAAAAACTGAGCATCCTCCAACAAACGGGTTTAAATCAGCGTGGTTTTATGCAATAGGGGATGCGGAACAGTAAAGTTGGCGAGCTAATTCTAGCGTGTTTGCATGCCGTAAGAAAAGAGCTAAGAAACAAACAGTTTACGGAACCCACCTAGAACGGAACCGCCTTTACTCCACTGCACAGGACCGGCTCTGGATAAACCCCTGACAGATGAGCTCCACAGGATGACCTTCCATGACCTCGCGAACCTGGGGCTGGACCCTAGGCTCGTGATCACCGCTGGCGGTACGATTTACCAGCTTAACATATTGGTGTGCCGTACGGATGAGAGTGCTACGGCCCTCAGCGATCCTCCACTGTTTCATGTCACCTGAAAAATATACAAACAAATTTAAAGAAAAGCGCGTGCGTGGTTTTGCCACACTGCGAAAGTATTCTCATCTAAGAAATGAGCGCAAAATCTTTAGTCCAATTGCAGAAATTTCCCCCAAAAGTTTTATGTAGTAGCTCACAATATTGAAGATAGCACCTGAACAAGCGCAGTCAGTTTTTCAACTTGTTTTCACGTATACCTATCGCACAAAATTCATTGTCGGTCGCTTTGCCATCGTGACCAGCGTGTCTCACGAAACGGTTGCCTTGGCCCGGAAGCTGAAATGATGTTCAACTTTCTTAAAGCTGCCCAAGCTTGAGGAGCCAGATGTTTTTAATTGCGAAAGCGTCAGCAACAAAGTATCCCTAGTTCACCAGCTGCGTTAATTTTCAAGGTGTCATCCGGGAGATGTTAACAACGCTGTGCGCTAGAAAAAAATTATTTTACTGAATTATGCACAGACAGATGAGAGCAAGCGGTGGCAGGACAGCCATATGTTACTAGTCACAGCAATTTGTTGTTTTGGTTTTGTTTTGTTGCGTTTTATACATACCTCGTTCATGCACTGTTTATAGTTAATTTATCCAAAGGTGCTCATTTCGTTCCTGTCGCCCATGCGCTTGTAGCTTTTTTCGCTCATTCAGAGGACCGTTTTCATTCGTATAGAGGGAGGGAAGCGAATTTACAAGCTTTAACCAAAGACCATTAGTAAACGGTTTGGCAATAAATGTGTTGTCAAACCAACCAAAAGTATGAACATTTTGAATTCTTTAACTGATGCTTTTTTTGACCCTGTTTGCTGATGATGACCTCTAAGTTTCAATAACCCGTCCCCGCATATTGTTTTCATTTTACTTAGCTGATTTTATTGCCATAAACGCTTTAGGTTTAGGTTCTGTTGCGGGTTCGTTTTTAGCACTGGAGAAAGGCTTTCCGTTTTTCTTGTAAGTAGATGTGAGCGCCAAATATTGCGCTCTTCGGCTGATTATTGCGCCGTCAAAGAGTAGAAACCCGCAGCTATCGTTCAATTTCTTAAAACAATTAAAGGTACAAAAAGAAGCAAGAATGTTTTAAAATAAATGGCACCATTTTGTGCAATAAATGACGAATGTGTTCGCCGCATTCACAAATGAGTCCATATCTTCAGGAGAATCTTCGCGATACATGTGTTTGTGCCTTTCACCTTGCGCGTACTGTACGTTATAACCTGACCTGAAATATATGTTTTATATAACACAGAATAATGGTTATTTAGCATCCTGGCGAGGATTCAGGTTTAATCGTTGAGAGTAATGCCTTTAATAAAAAGACACCGTAGGATATCTGGTATACAATCATATTTCTATTAAAACGTACTTCGAAATCCAAGACAAGTTGCGTATTTTCTTAGATATTGACTTAAAACGAAAGAAACACACAAGAGGACGAAACAGACGACACAGCTTCTGACTTGCAACGACAGATTTACTGGGGCGTCTAGCCGCTCAGAGCGCGACTTGGGGAGGCGATGAGGAAAGGGGAGGGGGAAGAGGGGAGATTTAAGAAACACAGGGGCGAACACAGCGGGCGGTCGGGAGTCTGGTCTGTGTTGCCTCTCTCGTGGATTGACACCTCGCGTCGCTTCATGCCGTCGGGGGCGCGGCGGAGAGCGGGAGAGGGGGGGACGGAGGGGGTCGTTCGGAACTCCTTGGGGAAAGCGCAAGACGGACCAGAGGGTCAAGCGAGAACAGAAGGCGAGATGAAGTAAGAACAGAGGGCGGCTTTCCGGGGTTGTTTTTGTTTGCTGTTGTTTTTCCAAACCTTTCAGCTCTAGTTCCGTGCGGGCTGGGGGCTCCCCACCCTCGCAGGAAGCGAATCTCTCTCTCCGAGAGTGAAAGGGAAGGGCTGGAGAGGTTTGTTGTCGCCGACTTGATGCTTACGGATTCTATTATTTCTCTTCCGAATCGAGATCGGTGTCCCCCTATGATTTTTGTTTGGGTGAAATGAGGTGTGCAAGAGGGGCAGTTTTTTGCACGGACAACAACCGGATGCACGGGATCCTCGGGCGGGCTCGTGATCTCCCTCGCGTGTTCACGGAGACGGTCGTTGATACATCGGCCCGTTTGACCGCATGTACTCCGCTCCGCACGAAAGAGGGATCCTTACACTTTCTCTCGCGCGCAGGGCCGGAAGCAATGGGCGTGTTTTTTAGTGCAGGATGGCGGAGGTTCCGGATCGTTGACGCGCTTGCACATTCCACCCAATTTGAATTTGCAGGTGAAAAGAACCCTGGTGTCGAATTTGCGTGCAAGCGCACTCAAACGATGGGATGTGTTGTGCACGTAGGGAATGCATGCGGGGCGGGAGGAGAAAGATCTGGGTGGGGAATTGCGGGGCGGCTCCCGGACTGCACGATCAACTTCTCGATGTTGTTTTCAATCAGATCCGCGGGGTTGGCCTCCCCTGAAGCCTGGCCGTTTGGCGCGAGAGACTCTCCTTGATAAGGTGGGGACAGGACTTTTACAGGATGAGGAAAGAAGAGATTTGACGATGCCGGATTTTACTGCTTTCGAATGATGGCTAGTGAAGGGATGGACAGGTTTTTGGGAGCGCTGTTGAAAGGACCAGCATAGGCCGTGGAAGGAAGGGGTGAGGCGGAGATCCAGAAATTGGAGCCCTTCCTGGTTAAAATTCTCTTTTGTGAAGTAGAGACCCCTAGCGTTGGCAGCGAAGGCATGCAGGACAGACGCGTCCGAGGTGGAAGATGGGTGAAGGACGAGGTAATCGTCCACGAGCCTGAATATCCTGCATCCAGAATCGGAGCGACCAAGATCCTTCTGCACCGCACGATCCACGAAGAAGAGAAAGATCTCACAAAGGATCGGTGCGAGGCAGGAGCCAAGGCACACGCCCGACCTCTGAATGAAAACCTCCCCTTGTACTCGACGAGGGAGGATCTCAGGTAGAGCCGGAGGAGGTCGAGAAAGCCTCCGGTGGGTATCCCGGACCCGTTCTGAAACCTCGTCACCCTTATGCATCTCAATCGCCTCAGACACAGAGTTTAGAAGAATTTTGAGGTCGAGGTTGTTGTACATGTCCTCAATGTCCAGAGAGAACAGGTTGAGGTCATGATCGGCATACTTCGTTCTAAGGAAATCAATGACCTCAAGAGAGTCTCTCACGCGATAGGGGTGAGGAAGATCAATAGAGGAGAGATGCTTTTGAAGGTAGAGGGCGAGCGGCTTCTGCCAGCATCCCCTTTCGGAGATGATGCTGCGAAGGGGAATGTCTGTTGTTGCAAGTCGAAAGCTGTGTCGTCTGTTTCGTCCTCTTCTGTGTTTCTTTCGTTTTAAGTCAATGTAGATCACCAACACGCTCAAGTCTTTAAAATTTTAGATATGTTTGCCAATCTTTTCGCGCTTTCCGATCTGTGCGAGGTTTTAGGAGACAAGTTGAGAGTGTCCCGCGAGAAGCTTATTTCGTTTAATTCTGGTTGTCGAAAACGTTCCCGTAAAAGAACAAAAAAAAAACGGTCAATTTTGCCTATGTTTCTGGGGCAGGTTTTGACTAAGAACAAAAGTTATCATAATTCTGGACAAGCATTAAGCCAGCCGTTTCGGTGCGTGTACATATCATACTTGACTCCGAGCCAAGAGCGCTTGAATTTCAATCGACCAGGCTTTTCTAATATATATATATATATATATATATATATATATATATATATAGGGTGTTGTGATATATACGGGTGTTTAACAAAAAGTACAGATTCGATAATGCGAAAACCGCCGCGTCGCAACAACAAACAGCTTGTGTCGTCGGGGTCCCTGAGCAGGGGCCTATTGAGAAAATTATTAAAGTCCGAGATAATTAAGTATTAAATAATTTTTGCGTAATTAATTTTAAATATTGGGTATAAGGGCATGATTTCAATTAGAAAATTGCTCAGCATCATCATAAAACATTAAATCAACAAATTCCAGAACGATTGAGAGCACGCGCAGCATTTTACGGCGTTCTGAAAACCACACGGGTTCGACGGGTTTTTGGGTTTCGGTTTGCTATCGGAGCGCATCTCACCCCGGCAACCGCGCCCCGTGGAGAAATAGTGCAACCAACATCTGCTGCGCTGTCATCGCGTGACGCAGCAGAGGTTGGTTGCACTATTTCTCCACGGGGGCGTGGTGCCGTCGGGGTTGAGATGCGCTCCGATAGCAAACCGAAACTTAAAAACCTGTCCAATTTGTGCGGCTTTTCAGAAAGCGGTAAAATGCTGCGCGTGCCTTCTATCGTTCTGCAATTTGTTGATTTAGTGTTTTTCGATGATGCTGAGCAATTTTCTAATTGAAACCATGCCCTCAAACGCAATATTAAAAAAGTTAATTACGCAAAATAATTAACAATCTGATTATCCCGGACTTTAATAATTTTCTCGAATAGGCCCCTGGCCCAAAACCACAACGACACAAGCATTTTTTTGTTGCGATGCGTAGTTTTTGCAATATTCAATTTGTCCACCTTTCGCTTCAAAATGAAATAAATAAAAGGTGGGTTTTTTTCAGAAAATCGACTTCAAACTTGCAAGTCTTTCTTTAGAAAAACTTGCAATTTGAAGTCGATTTTCAAAGAAAACACATTTTATTTCTTTCATTGTTTATTTACAGTTAGGTAATATAGTATTCTGCCAGGACCTACCAACAAAAATTGTAATATATATTGTTCGTGTGGCCGCTATTAGGACTCGAATCTCGTGCTGTGAGAGTGTTGAACGGGACTTCGCATAGACGCTCATTTGAGCAGAAGTTTGACCTATGTAAGGTTTTCTATTTAATGTTTCACTTATCTCAATATCTGAGCGTAAAAGCCAGTGAAGCAACAATATTTATCCTAACAATATTTATTTTACTCGGCACTGGCGTGATTTGCAATGTGTGTGAGCTTCGCCCTATCTATTGACGGAGAAGATACGTAACCTCTAGACTCCCGGACAAACTTAAGTCAAGAGAAAAAAGTCTAGGTAACCCGGCATGAACCACTGAAAATAGAAATGAAACCGAAACACATGACTAACACGTGTGAAGCCTTATCACTCTATGAAATGCTCGTTATTTTACGAAAGAGTCCGTACGCGCACAAATAAACCTTACTTCCTAAGCTTCAGATACTAAATCTTAGATATGTATATGCACTGCATATCTGTTTGACATAAAAAATATGACAATTACATCTCAAGTTCGGTATTTCTAAACTCAAAGCCGAAATCAAAAGGCGCCAGAGGAATTCTCTAACGATCTTAATTCCCCCGTATTGGGATGAAGTAAGCGCTGTGCCCGCACTTGTGGATACGGACTTTCGAAGTAAATTTTTTAAAGTGCACTACTCGAAATTTTATTAATGTTTATGGTTGGATATTGAGGCAACTGCTAAATGATAAATAGAAAACCTTACGTAGGCCAAAACTTCTGCTCTAGCAGAGCGCTCTGTGCGAAGTCCCGTTCAAAACGCTCATAGCACGAGATTCGGAGTCTTAATAGCGGCCATACAAACAATATATTAAAATTTCTGCTGGTAGTTTCTGATAGACCACTATATTAACTAACTGTGAATAAAAAATAGAACAAAAATAAAACGTGGGGTTTTTTTAGAAAATCGACTCCAAACTTGCAAGTTTTTCGAAATTTTCGTTTTTCAGGCACATGTAGTGCATTATATACCTTTTGCAAAATATTGAAATTATACTCAAAGAAAAGAGCTTAGTGGAGCTTTACGGTAATGTAAAGATCATAAAAATATGTTGATTAGGTTACACAGCACAGCTTGATGAACTTCGTCAAATATCGTCGCAGGAGGCATTTGACAAATTAAAAAATCATTAAGGATGTTATGACCTAGACGCATAATTAGCATGAAAAAGCCTATGTCTAGAGTGTTCTCAAAACGTTATATTGGTGTAGCGTAAAAGGTAGGAGAGTGATGGAGTGAAATATGGCACCTCCGATAAGCTGGAAAAACGTCAATTTCCACCTTGGCCGCTTCAACGGTCCATAACTGACATCAAAAATCGACGAAATTGCCGTTTGCGTCTTCTTTATTATAGGAATCGCCCTAAACCATATATATATTTCGTCCAAATTGAAAATTCGACCCTAAATCCGTGCCTGAGTTGGGATGAAATCACCATACATATATTTCTTCCTTTAAAGATTTTGGTTTGTGCCAACATCTTAATTTAGACTCAGCAAAAAATCTAAATACACTCCATGATTTCCTGTTAAATTTAAATTTTGGAATGTCCTGGTTTTTTTTCTTCTTCCGGGATGAATTTATTTTTCAGAAGGGCACGAACGACCACGTTTCATGTATTAGCTGTCATATCTTAATTTATTTTATATATCGTGTTTTGTTAATCTTGAAAAAATAAACAAACTAACCAGGCATAATAGGTGAAAAGAAAAAAAGAAGTTGGAAAACAATCAACGACGACCAATCTGTCCCCGAAAACTTTTTTTTGTGGCTGTCTCGCTTTTTTTTATTCAACTTAAATTTTACCTCGCCCCCCCCCCCCCCGGCCCCAACACTTCTCGCACAAACACACACACCAAGAAAGATACACGTTCCCCGATTGAGATAACAGAACACACGCGTTCTCCAAGCTCCCCCGGAGAAGCCGAAATCTGTTTGCTTGCTTGTTCGTTGCACGAGTTTACGCCGCTAGCGAAAATCTGGACCCTCGTCCAAAAAACAGAGAATCTCGACGAAAATAGGCATTTAATAAATACAAGCAGCGATACGTGCACAGTTAATATATAGAGAGCGATGGGCTAAAACTACGGGATGGCAATAAACTACACGACTACCCGAAAGAGGGAAGGGGGCCAGACCCAGAAAGGAGCGGGGTTTGATCAAAGTGATAAAAGGCGAGCTGGGTTGCCTTCGTGGCCGTATCTCGCCCAGCCTTCCTGTTAATCTGAAATATGCTATTTTCTGTGTGTTTCCATTTGTCAAGGGGAGCCGCCTGCGCGGCACGTATCAGCCTCCACGTCGTGTGGTACTTTCTTTCTCATTTTTTTTCATTCGTCAATGCTTCTTTTGTAACGAGCGCGCTTTGATCGCGAGGAGGAGGCCGGCGCCGCGGACGACGGGGACTCTTCCTCGGTCCCTGGTCATAAAACTCGGCTTTCCGTGTCAGCGGTTTATGTGCGAGAAAACTTCCAAACTGATACGGGCGAGTTCGGGGGAAAAAAAAAAGAAAGGAAGTGTGATCGGGAGAAGCAATGAAAAGGCTCGCTCGCTGCTTCGGCAATTTTGTATTACTCGCTGTACAAGACGCTTTCGCTTTCTTCAAATTATTAAAAGAAAAGTACGCGACAAAACAACAATATGATGATTAAAAACTTTAATCATAAGTCTTGTTTTCTTTGCTTCCTCGGTCTAAAGTTGACAAGCCGGAAAGAATCTTTAATCGTATCCTCCTCTTTCCGTCTCGGTATCTTGTTATCGGAAGGAAAACTATCCCTCTCCGAAAGAAAGGTTGTTTTTGTTCTCGGCGCGACCGTGTTCGCGTCGAGACGAGAGGGGATAAATCGCTTATTCATTGGGGGATGATGGACATTATTCCTTTTATCAACAACGCTGGCTTCTGGGGGCTCAAGGCAACGACAGACCAGACCTTCTTCTAGAACAAGTACCTCATTTTCTTGCCATCAAAACTATGGCCCCTGAGACGCGTCATCGCCTCTTGTGTTTAACGTCGTACACCGCCCATGCATCGCAACTGTTCCTGGGCTGGAAACAGAATGTCGCCACAGAAGCCGTTGTGTCCACGCTGCTGGAGTGCCGCTATCCTGCGACCTGGTTGCTTGCCCGGTTCCGGGGGAAGGGGGGGGGGCGGGCGAGGGGGGGCAGAAACGCAGTATTGCTGCCTTTGGTGTCTCAACTTGTAGCTGCTCAAGATTCCGTTGACGGGTAAATATGAAGTGGGTACCTGCACCGGAACAGTCATCTGCCGCATCCTTCTGCCAACTGTGAGGAGGAAACACAGGGATGGCAGCGGATATCACGAATAAGCTCAAGTGTGACGTCATCGGGGTGAAGCCGAATGACCATGAACAGGGATTCCTGTGAACAACCCAGTCGGTGACGCATTCCAGGCGCTCAAATCATTCATATTGCTAACAACGCAGTCTCCCTATTGAGATCCCTATCTTTTCGTCAAGAGCTGTTTCAGCAGGATGCGATTTCGTGGACAACTTTTTCGTGGACACGCGCATTTCAATGATTTTACATTCTGATCGACACAGTGAGGTTTCGTCGAGAATCGTTTCGTGAAGAAAGGCATTTTTGTCAATGGCTTTTTTCGGTATTCAGGGAAATGATTGCCGGAAACTCAAGGATGACACAACGGTTAAAAGATGACCAAAAACGATGCCTGGCGCAGTTGCTCTCCAGGAGAACGCTTGCCCTTTACCTAATCGCTTTCATCCGTGTCACATGGAATAAGCAAAGACACACCTGGACTTCGCCCGCAGGCTATTCGGATATTTATAAGTTACGATGCCCGTTTATGGAACCGAAAGTTACTGGAGAAGAAGAATATATGGTGAAAAAAATATGCCTAGGCGCAAAACAAAACTTCGATCCAACGGTGGGTTGCAAACAAAGTCGTGGACACAGATGTTTTTTTCATATTCGTTATTTTTAATCAAAGTACAGCATAAAGCATTTTATTTCTACATTAGAACCCTAATGTTTATATTTAAATTCTAAAACATAAACATTACGCTCAATTATTGAAAAGGAAAAAGTGATGCAGTGTTTTACTGCCTACTGCGACTTATGCGCGAAAAAACGTTTTAGTCCATACTCGTTTAAATATCGTCATTATGCTTGAGGCCGTTTAAGAAGGACGTTCATAAGAAAGGGCTGTAAACAATTTTCAGATAAAAATAAATAACAAAATCACGAAAAACAGAGACACTCGCACTCCGCGACACGGTGCCGCAGTGGCCCCTAAAAATGCTACATTACAATAAAAAAAAAAAAAAAAAACACAAGAATTGGTAATAGAGAAAATGAAACATTACGCCAAGTTTAGTCTTGTTACAAACTAAACCATAGTTGGTATCGAATGTTTCCAACCTAATACGTTATATAGCTTAACAAGAGCAGCCGCCGCATCAAGGCCCTTGAAGCAGTAGTACCCTGAACGAGATCTGTCGGCAGCAGCCGACTGGTCCTCAGGCGCGACATTCAATTGAACATCTGATGCCAGCAGACAGATACCAGGGCGAGTCTGTGACTTGCAGCCTGGCAAAGGCGACTTAGTCTGATGTTCTTTAGGTGCAACCAGTTTCGCCATGGAGACTCACTAACCATAACAAATACATTCAACAGGCACGACTTTAATATCAAATCCGTATACTAAATCAAAATCGCCATCGTTATTGTCGCACAACATTCAAGGAAAGCACGTGGAAAAAGACCCGTGTTTTAATACCGTAAAGTGAAGCCGCCGAACCGGAAGTATGATCTCTATAAAGGTTGGCAACAGCGGCCGCTGGAACCGTTGAAACCGGCAAAAAATGGTTGCTGCAACAACATTCGATGGACTATGCAATGAGCTGGCGCTGACGCCTTGATTTTTTAAAGTCGCTGGTGAGCAGGCATGGACTATCGCCTGTTCGTTGGCTGGGATACCAAAGGCCTGGTACGCGGAAGATACCTTGCTCTGGGCATTTGCCGCTTCGTCCGGCCCAGTCAGGCAACACGGCATTATTGCTGAAAGGTTGCATTCGATGACACATCCTCGATCACGCTATGCTGCAGAAGCGCTGGCTAAAGGCAGCGCGGCAAATTGATGTTTAAAGATCAACGAGAAGGTGGTGAAGACAAACTTCCGGCGCGACGCTCTCAAAGTTCAGACGGGCCTGGCAGGCCGCTGATGTCGTTCGGCATCAGCAATCGGCCAGCCCAAAGAAAACAGCTGTATGTGGGTCGTTTGATCCGGTGAGCAGATGGCTGCCTGGATGCCGCTGCTTATTTGATCGACATGCTGCTCAATGCTCCATCCATCGCTGGTGCCGCCATCAGGCATCCAGGGCTGGAAGTGCAACAGCAATTTGCCGGTAAATCGACAGGCAATCTGGCGTCATCGATGAGCAGGCGGTGCTCGAACCACGATGATCTATCGATGAAACGCTCTTTTTATCGACAAACTGATTTGTCGCGAGCGTCGTTCGACGGGCTGATTACCACCAACCACAACCGGTATCATTAAAGATTAAAAACAATTTTTGAAATTGCCAGCGCGGACGGTCCACAGCCGCGAACAAATTATCCGCAGCCTGCTGATGTAACGAAATCGCGCGACAGAACGCAATATTTTATGACAAGAGCTGTGGCGCTGAAGGTGCGTTGGTTTCGCAGGCACAATCTGTATTTTGCAGAATGGGCTATTTTTCTCCATACTAAGGCCAGCAGGGGTATCGATCGACTATCTTTATTATCGACTGGATGATCAAATTCTTTTTTGTGGTTACGTTTCTGGCGGGATTTAAGGATAAGGGTAACGCTGAAGTATCCTTAATAAATAACTATTGCTGATTACTGGTTATTTATTTTCACGATGGGCTTTGAAGTAATGGCTGATCTTCTGGCTTCAACAGTAGACTAGTGAGCAGCGCATACTAAATTTGATTTATTTACTGGTCTTTCAAGTATGGATGAAGATCGCACTATGAAACTGGAAAATTGAAAAAAAAGCACGGTGATAAACAAAGAGAGCGACCGGGGAAAGAAACGGAGTGAAGCAAAAACCTAATCGATGCGCCATTCCGTTCAGACCATGGAACACAGCACAAAAAAGATATTAATGAAAATAAGGTCAGTACATTGATTTTCTTCAAAATGTTTTTCAATGAAATATGATAATGAAAGTCTTTGGAGGGCGTTGAACAATACGAATTTATCGTAATCCAAAACGCGACTATCGCTATCTGGTCTGAACAATTGTTTTTGGCGGGGAACTCTCGTTTCAATCGATGTGGCTAAATCTCGACCTTTCTATCGCATTATTCGAAGGCTGAACTCTATTATGGGGCAAAAGGCCTGAATTGATGATGAAACCCCATGTACCGAGATGCTGGACGATATGGTGACAAACCTTTTATCACGTTAGCTAAATTAAAAAATAACGTCGATTGCCTGCGACCTAACAGTTTCCAAACTGGCAACCACCATATCAAAGATTATGACTTCGCGCAGCAGGACGATTATTATTCATTTTCCGGCGACATAAAAACTTCAGTATTATAAAGTATGTGACTGGTTAGACACCTTTCGTACAATCCTATAATTGCTGCTAATATCCGACGAACCCTTGACTATGGATAATTAGTATACCATGAATCATTCCCGGTGCGATGATTACAGACTCTCGCAAATTACAGGATGATTTACTTGAACTGATATCTTTTAAGATGGTTATGAAAACAAATCGACTGCTGGTTCTGACTCTTTATGTCTAGAGGGTTGTCAGCGAAACAACCTGTTATGAGTGGTTTTGTTTCCAGCGTGTGGAGTGAATCAGAAACATTTGAATGACGTGACAAAGAGAAAGTATGATCAGCATATTGGTAAATATTACTGTCGTTGATAACCTGAACTGATCATTCAACATACATATTCAAAATTGAAAGAAAAGAAAAAAATTTCGAATTCATAACCCTTAAAAAAGTGGACGACTTCTAAAACTTCCCACAGTTGGACAAACTGGGACTATCAACAGGGAAGGTTTTCTGGTGTATCAGAAAATAGGCCACCGAAACCAAGGGCGATGTAATTTGCAGAAGAACAACTGATGGCTGAGATGTGTCGCAAAACCCTTGAACACATAAAAAAAGCAAATGCAAACATATTTCTTTCGGACAGATGCAGATATATGAAAAAATCATCAAAGGCGAGTTGCCTGCCCTTCCCAGTGAAATATACAGTTAGATAAATAGATATAGATGTATATAAAATATCAACTTATCGTAAAAAAGATGTGTTTCTAAAAAAGGCTTTAATAAAACGGGTAGGATCGATATATGGGTGACAATTTGCAACATTGTATCGCTTTCCTTTTTAAAAAAAGAGTCGTTCAATGGCAATCTCGAGCTCATCAATTATGCAGCCAGGCATAATCAGAGCCGTTCAGCATAGCAAGCAGAACATTCTTATTAGTTGAAATTTCTCTGAATGTTACACGCTCGAACATCATCCTTACCGGAATTTTCGTTTGGAACTAGATAAAATAGGTGCAGATCTTTTCGTCTACACCAAGCATGGCAAACTGACGTCCAAAATCCGTTATTTGCTTCTTCGCATGGGTTCTCAACAAAGCGGATCTTGGCACTTCCCAGAATATTTAGCTAAGAAGTTGTTAAAGTCGTCTTCATTGAAGTGACCCAACATTTCTTGAGGAGTTTGGTGAATGGAATTTGGAACCAGCTGGAATTGATTAATGAGTGACCATGTTTTCGCCGATCTAAATCGGAATGCTTCGAATTTGATTTGAAAAATGTCGCTTGGCAAGAACGAATGACCAGCGTTTGCTTTGTTCTTGACTGCCTGTATTCATTTTGTAAACATCGTTATTTTGACATCGCCGACACCGACTGCAGACAACTCTTTCTCTTTACATATCGTAAAAATATTATTATTTAGTCATCTATGATGAGGTCATTGCGCTCTTTCAATTTGGCAAGCTCGACGTAATGATAAACAGAGAAACATGCTGCAAAAGCTTGCCAACAGATCAACGTTGTTAGCTGTACTTAAAAGGCCTGCCCATAATAGAGCAACTGAATTGTGAAAGAAGATTATGGCGAATGATGGAATCGTCTTCAAATCTCGTATTCAGAGTTTGACACGACTGTGTGTGTTAGTCGAGACACCGCGAAATAGTGATCGACCAATGTTGCCATCATGGCATTTTTTATATATAGTGCTTGTTTTAAAATAAGTGAAATGCAGGAAGAAAGTGCGTTCTTCTAATGATTTGCTAGTTGGGGCAACAACAACGCATTGTAAGCCGAAGAGAAGTTTTTACAAAGTATTCAGGTAGTCACGCCTGCTGAGATTACTGTGTCTGTACTAACTTACAAAAAAAGTTGCTGCACGGAAGATACTGTGGAGTGAGTTGACTACCGTAATTGAAGATATCCTTGCATTTCTTGAGAGCTTGTAAAAACATAACAAAGAAAGTGAGAAGCTGGACTTGGTCAAGTTTGATAGATAAGTTTTCGACCTGAAAAAAAAATCTGAACAAGGGCAGACTCTCGCCACTTTTGATGTTAAAAATTCGCGATGCCTCCGCCACTGCCATTTGAACACATGCTAAAAAAATGTGAGTCTGAGAACGGCGTTGACAAGTTTGGGTTACGACACGTTAAGTTTTCGGCAAGTGTGAATTCGTCGATTTAAGGCATCATAATACAAACCATTATGAAAGAAAATTGTCCAAAAGTTTTGAAATAAGTTACTTAACGTGCGAACATGTCGAAATCGCACATTTTGGTTCGTCTAGCAAAGGTTTGAAAAGCCAGAAAAAGTTGACCGCAGTGTTCTTTTCAACATGTCCGTCTTCGAATGGACCACCCTGCATGACTTTCGGTGCAACCGTTTATTGTATCTCGTCGTGCTGTGGGTGTCGCGTCAATTCCCGTGCTTTGGTGGGCGTTCGCTTGCCCCGATGTCGTCGCCGCCGGGCTAGTTCCGGAGGGCCGCTGGTTGTGGTCCGCGCCGCCGATCCACAATGGCCATGTGTCACTGCCGTGTGCGCGGCGGTCGCTTCATCCGGAGAGGCAGCGTTCGATAGTCCCCCTTGTCGCTCCCCAGATCGGGGACGAGGCCAGACTCGGAAGCAGCTGGCAGCAGCCGAAATAGCAGGCCTCAACGGTCTGGTTTCCTTCCTCGCAGTTGGTTCTGGAAGGCAGCAGGGATACTGAACAGAAATTTGAGGCACAAAATTTCAGAATGGACAGCATGACGTGTAATAACCGTAATTCATAATCACCGGGTTTGTATTTTGAACGATTGGCTATATTTTTCGTTCCAAACGGTGCACTGAAACGAGCGCTCGAAGAGAAGCAGGGCGCAGGAACGATAAATCATGGATGTCCAGCGCAACTGGCTTTCAGAAAAGGATTCCCCGCATTCTTTAGCCGCTTCGCGAACTGGCGGGATTCTCGACTTTGCCCGCAGGTGGCGTTCATCAGGCCGCATTGGCGTCAATAGCGTCATCGCGTTGCTCAAACCGTTGGTCACCGTGGGGTGACGAACGTCTTCAGCTGGCCCAGAGCACATCGCTTCCTGCTTTTCATCGCTCCGGGCTGGAGCGTGGTCAGGAAAACCGCTTTATCCAGTTTTGAACGGCTGGCTAATCTTCCACCAGGGGAAGGTATTTGTCCGGCTGCGCAAACGAAGAGATAAAGAAAGAGAAGTCCACCGCTGTATTGCTGGGCTGTTTGCCGTCGCTACCGGGGATAAGTTTACTCCTGCGAAATATTTAATGGCCTCGAAGATGACGGTTTTACCTTTGAATGGGTGGATGCTCAGCGTTGATTTGCCGCTGGGCGGATGGTGACTAACAAAATCTCTCGGTGCAGGATATTTGCTACAAACTGAATATATAATGGACGCTGTTCGGTCTGACGGCGACCTCACGGTCGTCTCTTGAATTTAAAAACCAGCGAACACTTCATTGGTGACTCACTTAGAACCTGCATGAGGATGAACTCCTATGTCTACGTTATTAATAAACCACCTTTTTGCCATTCAGTTAACGGCGGGTAACAAAAACTGGCGAGCGGTTTTGGCCTTGACAAGTCGCCGATATAATCGCAGTTCAACCGCAGGCAAACCATCAATAATGAGAACTATGTCGACACAAAGAAGCGTTTCGAAGAGAACACAGCTATGGGTAATCGCCATACTTCACTGCAAAGTACGCCACCACACCAGTCTGCTAAGCGCCGAAGGCACACCCACCAGTGAACAAGCCTATTTCACGACTCGGTATGTCGAAATTTTCAGTCTTTGGTTCAGGAATGTTTAGCTGAACAAAATTACAAAATCAGTGGGTTGTGTATTAGGTGAATGAAGGATTTAATGAAGTGATTATTTATATCTCATTGCCTGAAATAGATGGTGCTTTTATGGCAGCAGAAAACAGGAAAAATATTCGGCTGGAATAATTTTTCATTATTACTTTATGATAGTCAACATTATTCTAATAGACCCATGCCATTTGAAGAAAACTGGTTTGGGTTCTTTGGTATTTCTGGATGATAATTGAAGGTGCGAACTCAAGTTGCCACATAAATGAAAATAAACGGACATTTTTTTTTAAACCTATATTTATTGCCTCGAACAAAATACAGCCCCCGACCCGAAGCTTTATATCCGTTTTACTTTTAATGACGGTTGAAACAATTTATATACAGCTCAACGCTAACCTGATCTCTTTACCACACAATAACGGTTGATCAGGGCCAGAAAAATTGAAGAAGGTGTTGCCGGTCTGGACTATTTTGATAAAGACGTTTCATGCCCTCCCGTCATCTTCGCTGACTGTTCCTGCCCGGTGCGCGGTCATCGCCAGGCCTGCGCGGAGAAAGACGCAATTACCAGCAGCAGCAGTTGCTCAATGGTGGCCGCTGGGAACGTCGCGCTGACACAGCTACCCGGCAACGCGTGAATTACCCACATGATTTGCCATCGTCGGTGACGCATATTGGCAACCTCCGCCGATTATATGGCAGGAAAATGAGAAGAAGTGGGCAGGAAATAGAGAAGGGGACACCCAAATTCTCCCATACTACTACGCCAGGAGAATCGGCGCGGCATCGCTCATCTGTCTTTCGACAAACGGGTATTACATCTTCACCTAATGAAAGTATTTGCTGTTTACGTTCATTCATGATTTAGGTTGGGAGAAACTGAAATCGATAAATGCCAAAAAACGCGCTGAAAGTCTGGGTATTGTGTGGTGCACACATTAACAAACCTCCCCAAATAGGCTCCGCATACCTCACAGGTACTGATGGAAGATCGTTTGTTGGCTTTAAAGTCGGGTTTCTTCCATGCCTCAATAGCGAGCTGGTGTTTGCAGTTGGAAATTGTGGCAACGCTAAACTCAGAAAATGACTTTTAATTAGTTTCCTACCTTTAAAGAGATGCCGAATCATATTACAACTGGTCACGCTTTTTGTTTATTTCTCTCCCTTTGATATTTGCTATGGTGCCACTCAGGCATCCTTGAAGCCCCGCCGCCTGCTACAGGCCATGTGGCCGTTTACATGAGGAGGAAGAATGTAGTCAACAGAGAGAGGAGGAGAAAAGGCCCTTAATTGAAAAACGGCGCGGTTCTTTTGCTCTGAAAACCGGGTCGATGGATGGGGCCTCGCCGTGGGTCCCGTCAGCGCAGGATGCCCCATGGAACAATGTTCGTCGCCAGCAAACCGCGGGTTCGAAGACCTCGGCATGCCCTCTTTCCCACTCCGGTCATTCAGCACAAAACGATTACGAAGCCTATTAAATGCCTCAAAGGTCGTTTATTGGGAAGCTATCGTGATCTCAGGAATAAAGCGTTGTATCTCGAATATCAGATATCCGACTTCTTTGATGGGTTGGTTTTATTTGCTGCGTGTGGCTTATCAGGGGTGGTAGAGCGAACTCCACTGAATTATGAAGAAGCATTGCAGCTGTGGTGAAATAACGGAAATCAAAATCTCCACCGGGCTGGACAGTTGCGAAGCTCCGACGTTTCGGTGCAATCAGCACTATCTTGAGCCTGCACCCGTATTGCTTCAGGGCTTGCCTGGCCGTCGCCATTGCCAGGCAAAGCTCAATATGACGCGCTGGAGGAGAGCGATGAAGGTTGGTTCCCGGGGACTGCCGGAAGCGCATCGTGTCTGACCTCCCTGCTGCAGGCGAAATTAAATAAAGGCGTACTCACGTAAGCATTATTCAGATGCTGGGTATAATCAACTGCACGAATTTTCCCTGAACGCTCGCTAAAGCATTCAAGCGATGGCATGCACCCGGCGTGCCATTCATTGGCGTTATCATCGTTCTCACAATATTTGAAGTCCCTGAGGAAAGGTGGTCCCATTCAGCCGGTCACTGTTGGTAGCGCAATCTTGCTCGTTTTCAGTTTTGAAGTCATGCTGGTCATCCGTAAGCAGTCGGCTCCCCGTTCGGACGAATGCGTTCCAATGAGGTGTCTGCAAACCAAGCATTGTAGATTCCCGTTCTAGCGTGTCGGGATCGAGTCGGAAGCGACAGGGGAAGAAAGTGGGTGCAGAAATATTTGAGGAATGAAGAGAAGAAATGAAGGCTAATTAAAACTGGGACAACACAGCCACATCTTTCAACTGGCAACGAGACGATGCAGACCCACCTCTCTGACTTGCACTTCGCGTTTCTCTATCTCCCCTTCTCTCTCCTCCCCCCCCCCCCCTGGCCTCTGGGTAGTGATCGGCTGCTCGCTGTGCAAGGATTTGCTCGTCTGTTGCTGGTTGAAAGATGTGGTCGTGTTGTCCCAGTTTCGATCGTTTCATTCTGTCTTCATTCAGGACTTGAACCAACACGCTCTTCTCCCAAGCAAGAAGTATTTGCACCGCCTAGGTCACTGTGAACCGCCACTAAGCAGTTCGCCACCCCACCGGCGTCGACGGATGCGTTTGTACGAACGGACGTCTGTCTTCAGTGTTCATGCACTTGAACGGTGAATGCTTGTAAGTACATGGCTCGAGCCGCTGGCCATGATTCACCCTCGAATTCGGCAACTTGACATTGCTCATGCCGTATTCGGGCCCTACATCGAGAGCATCCGGAGTTTTAAAGCTGGGACTCGGACGACAGGTTGATTCGTCTCATTGGAGAGAAATTCTACCATGCCGACGCTCGTGTGCACGGGCTGCCTTGTTGCGCAATCACCTATATTCATAATTAAATGCCCTTTCCAACGAATTATTGATCTGAGAGTTGTTGTCTCACCCGGTGACGTCTGACGCCCATAAAGCTCTTAGATGAACTAGACCGAATCATCTGCGGTGGTGCACGCATGTGTCGTAGCTTCTAGTGCACTTTTGATGTTGCGGAGTTTGTCATCAAATCCGTCGTCTGATTCTACCCAACGTGTCCTCCGAGACATTCCCGTCCACTCCAGGGCACGTTCCTGAAAATATGCGCGATCTGCTGGGTGTTGTTTCGTTGTATAGAATAAAACCACATGAACGCAGGTAAAAAACGGTGAGCTACGCTGCCACTTTTTGACGAACGTCCGGAACTCGCATTTCTCAGCAAAGGTGCAGAGGAAGCATAATCAAGATTGATAGAAGATAGTCCATAATTTATTTTGCTCTGGGAACTTTACAGTTGAGATGAGAGTAAGTGGCTAGCCTTCGCTGAAGTTTCCTTTCTCCTGAGCACTCATTGGTTTTCCCACGTTGACACAGTTCTGCTTCCGTGGTCACTTCTGAGTCTCTTCGCACTCCAGACGTAACGCTTGGATGTTTGCTCTGATTATGACATACAGGAGCATTGTCCACAAACACGTGTAAAACCCAATGAGACTTATCACAAGTCACTGGTAAGGCAGAAAGCGAAAATAGTAGCTATGTTGAAGAAGCGGCTCTTACCTTCTTCAGGTGCTGTGATATTCGATGTTAATGTCTTCGAACTGAACATTACCTTATCACAAAGCTTACATTCTGCCTTGACTGCGGTAATCATTAGACTCGCCTTCTAAAGGTTCAAACAACGTGCCCATCCAAGGATGAGGGGGCCCACACGGCCATCAACCTATTTTCATCATTCGTTCTCAACATTTCATATTATACAGAGCCTTTCATGGGGAGAGTTCGGCGGGTGGGAGGGGCTTACGGCCCGCTGGGTTTAGCGGATTCAGCGGGTTCCGCTTCCGCCATGATGTGCCTCCCGGCAACGGGTCCGTTGACGTGCACGTTAACCATACGCGTGTACATTTTTGCGTTTCGCCGCTTTTGTTGGCGTAAGGAAAGAGTCGGAAAACAAGCATTTTCATGATTCGGTGCTGTTCATGTAGGTGGCAAAGCCGCTCATTTACGAAGGCACTCATTTATACATGGGAAATTTCTCAAAAACGCCCGACGTCCGACGACTCAATTGGCCTAGTGCGCCAGTTTTTGGTGGAGCAGTTTGACTGACTGGATCGCTCTCCGACTGGTACCACATCACAAAGTGTGTGCACCATTGTACAGACGGCGGACCGGTCAGTTTTCGCCGTGCTTCTTCACCTTCTGATCTTTGGGGTTTCTGACATTGTTTGCTGCGGAAAACTAATCGGCATCGTGGAGCCTGAGCTTTTTGCGATCGCAACATCCGCTCGAATTCACTGTCGCCAGAATTTTTTTAAAAAAAAAAAAGGCATGACAAGTAAGTATTGGACACGCATATTGAAAAAATCGAAAAAATCAAAAGTTGTCGCTAGCGAGACAAAAGCGCTTTGGAATGGCGAAGCGGAGCTGCGGGCCGCTTCAGCTCTTGGGCGTAGAAAGCCCCGAGAACGACTGCATGCGTTGTACGTGCCGACGGAGCACGTGCACTAGTACAGTGCACGCGTCGTTTGGCGCGACGTGCACGCGCGCAGCGCCGTCCGGCAGAATGCAGTATACACAGTTCAAAGTTCGCAAGCTAGGCCGCTCGCAAAATCAGGTCTCGCGCGGCATGAAACAGCTTCGTTATCAACGGACACTCTCACGCGACGCTGCGTTAAGTCGCTGCACAGTTTTTCCAGTCAAAATAAAACCGTTTAACTCACAAAACAAGTTAATTTATAAAATTACCTCCTGCAATCGAGAACTCGAAGTCTGGCTTCCACTTAGCACTCTTTGTTTTGGCCTCCCGGATCTTGTGCTTTTTGCGGTTTTCTTTTTCACCGGGAACCGGTACATCCTGGTGCCCGCCTGATGTTCAGGCACCAACAAGCACTACAGCACGCCATTACGTTTATCTTCTAACGTCTCGCGAATATAAGATGAACATCTTCCGCCGTCGTCCTGCTCACGCTGGTGATAGCTGCCGGCTTGAGACGGCAAGGCACATCATGGCAGACCGGCAAAACTCCGGAACACCCCGGTCGCACAGTTGCCAGACTGTTTGATCCAGTGCTGCTGGACTGGCGGCGGATCAATCAACCGCCGACTCCCAGTATAAAAGGCTCTGCTCCACACGACACTAAGAGGTGACTACAATATGTGTAACGGTTGCCAGTGCCGTAGGAGAGGAGAAATGTCTGTGTTTCAAACGAGACACGAGCCAGACACCGCTCGCGTTACCTCGATTCGACCACCAGTGTTTCCCGGATTTCGTGATCAAAGACAACTTCAAAGCAGAGGGGAAGAATCGGGAGAGGAGAAAAAGAGTGCGGCGCGAAGACCGGGAGAGAAAGGATTGCACGGTCAAGGAGGAGAAAATAAAATTTAAAAAAAGCCGGCGGCGAGGCGCGGCGCGCGAGTACCCGGGCCAGACAGAAAGGAGCCTACGACCAGCGAGTCTGGAGACTAGGTTGTGAAGAAAAGAAAAAGAAAGCCGGCAGCAAGAAGCAGCGCGCGAGGACCCACGGCCAGACATAAGGGGCCGAGGACGAGCGAGCCTGGAGGCTAGGTTGTAAAGAAAAGAAAAAGAAAGCCGGCACCGAGAAGCGGCGCGCGAGGACCCACGACCAGGCATAAGGGGACGACGACGAGCGAGCCTGCGAGCTGCAAAACAAGACAGACAGCGGGGGACCCCGTGACACTAAAGCCCCTTTATCCTGGGAAAAGTGGCGCCATCCTTGGAACAAGATTCCGCACACGCTATTAGCCGTTCGTCACGCGACATTCTGCTTTCGGTTTGGGACTCCCAGTAGCCATTGCTTCCCTAAGCTGTTGCTACGCCGTAGCTGACGGGCTGCTCTGCCTGTGGAAAAGTCGACCGGAAAGCGTTTCAGTGTTGCCTCTGGAACGGAAAATGAGCCTCGGAGGGAAATCTTGCTTCACCGAATCGGTCGAACAGATTTCAACCCGACTGGATCTGCAACGTAATGCAAGGTATAGGTGCTCTCTATAAAGCTCACCAGCATGCAAAACGACAGCTGTTTAATGTGAGTTATGCACTCCTTTCTATCGTAAGCGGGAGCGGTGTAATAGCGAGCACAACACTGCCGACTTGGCATGCACGTTCGCCCGTGCCTTGGAAGTAAGCGTCGTTCAAACCGGCCTGCTCCTGCTCGTGCTTGTAACATCGGCGTCACTCCCACTTACGGATGCGTGAGGAGTACGTTCGCTCGTCAAGTGTTGCGTACGTGCTCGCGTACCATACTTTGTTTCGAACTCATAGCTTGCAACGTTGTCGCGGCTGCGGACGCGAGGGGAGGCACTCACTTGATCGAATGACGTTCTAGCGAACGCCGACGTTTCACTGAATGACAGAATCACACTTTAGCAAATAGACTGCCGCCGCAAAGCGGCGTTTACGGGTGGGCCAACTGGGTTAACATTTTTGTTATGAGCCACCTCAGACTATCGCCGCGAAGCGGCGTAAGCTCAGCGCAAGGAGTGGGTTAACACGCACTCCGTTAATCGCTAAAACATGGATTCGCGAAAACGTCGCTGTTCGCTAAAACGTCATTCGCACATGTGATATGGACCCGTTTCCTCCGACAACGCTCTCACTGTACGAGCGTGTGTGCTTAGCCCGCTCAAAGTGCGTTCGGTCCCGTGGTGTCAATAGGGTGTCCTTCGCTGGCAGCTTTATTGAAACCTAAACGCCGGCAATATAAAACATTTGAGATCAACCCCCGCTCACGCCAGCAGCTTTTACAGAGCAGAGTTCACGTGCAGGTCTTTGGCAGTCTAACCTAGGATCTGCAAAAACGAGCGATTCAAGTTGTGTAAAATGATGGGCACGCGACTAAAATCAGATTTCTTCAATTTATTAGAGGACCAATTCAGTATCGACCACTTAAAAACAGTAATCATGAAAAACAAAGCTGAGCAAAAAATTGAAAAAGATGCTCTCCAAAACATTTATTTTTCGTTACCTTCATCCAAGAGTGAAAACCACCACTGCACTGGAAATGTAAATGGCACGTACAACATCTCACAAACCATATATACATTTTTTGCTTCAGTAAGACACATAACATCAGTATTACTATACAAATTTGATGTACAAATTGATGATTTTCGATGCCTCTTTTACAAAACGCAGTTCCATTCATTAGTTTTAGTTGGCTCTTTAAAGTCCCGAAGGTACCCTCAGTAAAGCCTGAAAAAAGCACCATAAGGAAATGCCTACAGTACTGAAACATCCTCAGGACAGACTGCTGCAACAACCACAGCTTCTCGTTAGTTTGGCAGGCCGATACTGCTTCGTGGTCGACCGAGGCACACCTACCACTAGTGCCATATCTTTGAATTCTAGGAGTGCGTGTCCTGCCGAGAACCCCCAGCAACGTCCGAGGGGAGCGTTTAACTCGGCCGAACCTGCCGCAGTGACCGCAGCTGTTGGTGAGTTTGGCAGTCCGATACTCTTTCCAGGTCGACTGAGGCTGACCTATCACTTGTGCCGTCATTGTCAATTATAGACGAGTGTGTCCTCCTGGAGCCCCCAGCATGTTCCAAGCGGTGCTGTACATAACCTAACTTCCCAGCTTCCCCAGAGCAGTATGGTTCGGCAACCCCAGCTGCTGGTGAGTTTAGCGAAATGATACTGTTTCCAGGTAGATCGAGGCACAACTACAACGACTGTCGTCTCTGTTCATTTTTTAATTCTAGAAGTGTGTGCTGTCCCATGGCTCCCAAGCAAGGTCTGAGCAGCGCCCTACAGGCCTTGCTTCTCAAGCTTGTCTTGGACAGGTTGCCGCAGCAACAACTGCTGATGAGTTTCAATTTTTCGACGGCTGTTTATTTCCTGGCAGAGTGCAGACAGGTACACACTTTTACTTACATCCGAGCTTATCGCGTCACTGTTAAGCATTAACAATACTAAAAATTAATACTTTTTTTTCGTTTTCAGGCATACTGTTTACATTTGCCATCAGGCCATATCATCAGGATGCCAGTCTTTCTGGTGTACTGAGGAATAACAAAGAGCAACAATGACAACTGTATTCAATGCAGAAAAATCTGATATTGGCACAATGACAGGATTATCGATTGCAACGTAAGGAGAACAATTTAAATTTTGAACTTAAGCGCTTTCTCGCTCCAGATCAACTTAACTGTCTCAAAAACTGCACTATGAAGGGGACTCCATGGAGTGAAGGCATCGTTGAGAAAGTTTTTAAGTTTTATCTTTCTTGTGGTTCCCATGGTTTCAATGTGGCACTGGGGAATCGGAGTAGCTTTTGCCTGCAGATCCCACACATCAGTGAAATCTCTAGGATTTCAAGTTCGTGCCAGACATAATGCACAAGCTGAGGTATTTTTTAGCATACAAGGCGAGTGAAACTTGCAGCATATAACACACTCGTGCATCCTTATCTGAAGTATGCATCTGAAGCCGGATCCCTGCAGACCCGTCCCATCAAGAAACCCGATGTTGAATCCCTTGAGGTTTGTACAATTAATTCAGTCTTCAGGTGTGCAGTATCAGTCACAGCCTTCGAAGCTGCGAAAGATTTAAGTATTTTATGATATGTAAGAGTGATTGCACCTGTCAAGAAGGCAACCTGCACATTTGTGAAGTGTTAAGAAAACATTTTGACCGTTTGTGGTGTGTCCGGTCATTTATCTCCTTTTTTCATTCTATGATTCATTTTGTTATGTACTCGGCATCTGTTCTACTTGTAGCGCATACCACTGCCGTGGTTTTTAACTTGGCTGGCAGTTTTGTGAAACAAAACTGTGACTTTGATCTTGTTCTCTTTACTGCCATCTGTGCATGTGTATATTCATGAAGACTCTTATCTCGCATTCGCTTGTTTTGCATTGTCTCTGGATGAGGTTTGAATATCTTATTTTTGTATTTTTCTCATGACCTTTCACTGAAATAATAACCTGCAATTGCTTGTCTCTTCTTTATGTAGACTCTAGAGGTCTCATATACATCCACAAGAAATAATATGCATGGATATTGACATGTTGAATAGGGAACTTTCACATCTAAATCGAAATTGTATAAAAGTAAAATACGTGAGCACTCGATTAGGTGCTGAAACCTAGCGCTGGTGCCTAGTCTGCACCAGGTTTCTAGTAATAGGACGCTGACTCAGGAGTCTAAAAGTAGCGTGAATCGTAACTAAATCTATAATTCATTTTATTATGAACGAATCACAGGAGAGATACAGACACTTTGATAAAATTACGGAGCGAAGAACAAAACGAAAACGGAGATTTCGCTCTTATAAACGGGCTCATCACATAAATAACGAAAATACTATTTATTACAATCGGAAGAGTAGCGGCACCGTGTAGCCCCGTAGCCCGTATCGGAAGTCTTTCGGTGTCGCAACATTGTTACAGCTTGCACACAATACACACACGCAGAGATACGGAGCTATTTTTATCATTAATATTACTGCACTTGGCCTATTAAAAAAACTGCTTAAGTTGGTACCAGTGTACCAGCTTCAAGCTTGGTTATTGCTTCAGCATGCCCAGTTTGACATGCAGGCCATGCTGGTCAAACTGCTCATAGTGATTAAACTGGTCACGCTGGTTAAACTGGTCGTGCTGGTTAAGGAAGAGCTTCCACCAGTTTGACCAGTTTAAAGTAATACACAGAATAAACAAGCCAAACTCTCCAGAAAAAACAACTCGGAATCCAATTATTATTTTCGTACTTGCAGCCTGCACACATGAGCTCAAATGCAACACATCCTCGGCGCTGATGCAGTACCAACCAACACACAGACAGTAGTTCTCGGTGCAAAACAATGTTATTAAAGCTACACTGCCTATTTATCAAGACGAAAATACTAGAGACAAGCCAAAACCGGCATTAACAACAAAATATGTTGTTAATGAGATGAGAGAAGCGAACCTGGATCCCGCCAGTGATGTTGGCAAAGCGGCCTCTTGCGTAGTCGGCAGAGGCGAGGGAATCTGTGTGGCATGGATGACATTGGCGATAATCCTCGGCACCACCGTCATCCACGAGCACACACACGTTTGAAGACACGAAGCGACGCCTCACTCGGGACGTCCGACTTCTTCCCTCGCTGAACGGATTGCACGCTCGCTGCCTCCTCAAAACCGGCTTCGCTCACAAAACCGGCGTGTCTCCAAAAACATGCACCCCGGGTCACTGATGGAACTCGGGGTGCAAGGTTTGTGTGGCTATTGGGGCAACAGAAATTTTGGTGCGATACACAGCAGTGGGGGAATCGTTTCGCTGTGGCTCAAAGTTTGAATCGGATGAGCCCAGGCGAGTTAGAACCTGCCTGCCCACAAGTGTTAGCTTGAGACTTTCGCGTTGACCTATGAGGTGTGGTTCAATGTGCCCTTCGACAATATTGTGAATGCCAAGAGACAAGAGACGTGGTAGGTGCCGGGTGGAAGACCGAGGGCTTGTTTATAAGACCAGCGAATTAGTACTTCGAGTTTTTCTCGTTCCCGAGGCTTGATGGTCAGATAGGGGACAGGGCAGGTTACACGGCTAATGATGAGTGCCTTGGATGAGACGGGTAGCGTCTTCTCTTTCAGGCCGTGTCGTCTGTTGGCAATTCGTCCCATCATACGAAGGATTTGATTCGTGGTATGCGTGCAGACGTTGAAGCGCGTGGTGATCCTCCGTCCGTCTTGATGGAGAAAGAGGCCGAGAATCCAAATGCACGTCACTTGCGCAATAACTTGATTCTCGAGTGTGAGAGTAAGCTATGGCGGGTCACAGAAAATGTTCCGGCATTTCTTTTTCACAATGAGCAGTTGAGACTTTTCAGGCGCACATTGAAGACCACCCACGTGCATACCGTTGAACCACGTCGGTCGCGCGCTGTAAGGCATCTTGGATCTTCCCGTCAGAGCCGGAGGTGACCCAGAGTGTAATGTCATCGGCGTAGAGGGTGTTAAAGACACGCTTTATTTCCGCGAGTTGGGAAGGGAGCTTCATCATCGCCACGTTAAACAACATAGGCGACAGAACCGTTCCTTGTGGCGTTCCCCAATTGGTAGTGGGGAGAGGTTGCATCCGAAGGTCGCCAATGAAGATCGTGGCGGTGCGGTTTTGTAGAAATGCTTGAATGAAAGCAAAGGTGCGTTGACCACAGTTTAGATCACTGAGATTGGTAAGTATGATGTCATGACTCACATTGTCAAATGCCCCCTTCACATCAGCCGCCAGGATGGCTCTATGTTCATCAAACTATTTTCCTTTTTACTTGTAACATTCTCTATCTGTCTCTCTCAAACATACGAGCAGACCGATCAAATTCAAAAATGGGGAAATCAGGTAGCCAGACAATTTGGGACTCGAGGACGCAAAATGCCGTTAGTAGTCAAAATAAGTATAAAAAAGAAGGAACAAATACTCCTCCTCCTAGCCTTCACCCTCGTGGGTCCCGTGAGGTCGCGTGACCCCCACGAGGCCACGTGGCTCCCGTGAGGTGACGTGGCCCCCGTGAGGTTACGTGGCTTCCGTGAGGTCACGTGACCCCCGTGACGTCACAGGGTCACGTGACCTCATGCTTACGCCAACGTTATTAAATTACCTCAGTTGTGGAACTCCAGCGGAGGGGGTACCCCTCACTCACTTCAATCCGCCTGGAGTCGATCAGAAGCGCCATTTATATTTTCGTTTTCAAAACTGCGTTCCAAAGAGCACAAGTGAAGCGCGAAACGGCGATCACAACGCAGCCATTTCTCCCGCAGCGGTCACTCGAGGAACTGCACGTGACATCGATTTTGGCTTCAATCGGCCATATCTAGCCGAAACAGATACGTTGCAATGGGTTACAGGGGTGCACTCCCCTTCTCCCCAGCGGAAGCGCCGCAACATGTCACCGAAGTTAAAATGCATTCTAGGTCAGGACGCGCTACCTGAAATTCCCGCTGAGGCATGGTTGTATAAAAACAATATTAATTGTGCTGAAAACCTTGCAAACTAAAAGTTTTAGAAAACATCACGCGCCCCTCATTTTGTACTAAACTCTAATAAAATTTACTACAAAAAGAGTTTTTTCCGTTGGTTTTACGCGTTTAGTAACGTTGAAACGAACGTATTCCGATTCAGTTACCGAAGCAGCCGTCCGGCGGCGCGTCGAGCGACTCCGGGCGAGTCGTGGTGAGTGAGGTGGGGTACTGTTCGTGCATGCAGCGTCTATGAACAGTTCCGTAACTGAGTTAATCTAATAACGTACGCGTTGGCTTACGCTGACGCCGACACCGACAGCGACGGCGACGCCACTCAAGCCGGAAACGGGCGCGTAAAAGCTGCAGTGTAAAAACAGCACATACTCTTCGCGAATTGTGTTATAATTTCTCTGTATTAGTTCAGCCTATCCAATGCACAACAAAAACGTCGACCACAGACCACGGGCTTGCGGCTCCTGGAAGAGGGAAAGTCGGTTCATGGAAACGTCTGTAGGCCGTGGCTCGCTTTTGCAAAGGAAGCGTGGAGGCTGGCGGCACCGTAGTAAATGCTTCGCGGCTTCAAGTATAGAAAAACAAATGTAGCCTCGTGACCGAAGACAAAGACCCTCGTCACCACGTCAGACTCTAAACGGTTGGCCGTTATGTGCTGATGTGTCCCCGCCAGTCGGCTCATACTCTGTTTCACCTTATGTCCGGACGCAGCGGACGCTACGAGCTTTCCCAGCCAATGCCATTCTGTGGACGCAGTCCGTGATACGCTTTCCGCGCGTTGCTGTGCCCCCTCTCCAAGGTCACGTGACACTCACACGGGCGTGGATTGGCTCCGATAGCTCGTAGTATCCGCCTCGCTCGGACATAAAGTGAGACGGAGTATAGTCGGTATTCGGACGTCGGGTGTTCGAAGAGGTGCGAAAAGGTGAAGCCGGAGCCAGAGAGTCGAGCGGCACTGTTTGAAACAAAACAAACACGTTGATCCGCGTAATAAAAATAGGGAAATGTAGAAAAATGTATGTCATCTGCGCCAACGCTTCACGGCATAGGTAATTTTTTTCTTGTTTTATTTTTTAAATACTCTTGTCAGACCCAAACTCTTCATAGGCTCAAGTCCACTTTAGTTTTAAAAGGTGGGGTCCATTTTTTTACAAGTAACTGTATCTCCTCTATTAATTCTTAGTTCCTTTTACAGAAAAAGTAACCAAATCATTGTTACACTTAAAAAAAAAGAAGATCGCGCGTTCCACTTATGATTTACAAAGAAAAAGATGACGAAAAGCAGTATCGCGATACTAGTAGCACGATATCACTCGGGACTGCATTTGAACCCTTTCTTAGGACATGGTAACTTCAAATGCGAAAGCGAACGCGCGGGAATTACACAGCAAAACGGACAACGTAAAATCATTAAAGGCGCAGGCATCGAACGAGTCTCTGAGCTCCTCCTACGCAGGCAAAACCTATAGATGCGCAAATAAAAGAGTGTGAAGAAAGAGACCGGCACTACCTGGATGCAGTTTAAAGGGTATTGCTCGTGTATAGCCAATTTTCTCCCGAAACCCAGCTAATAAACAAAACAATAAAACGACAAAAATAGGATGCAAACAAACAGACCTGACAGTTTCGAGGAAAATATCCACTTTTCGAATTAAGCCCTCTTCAAATATACGGGCTACTATGCAAACAAGCGGGGGAATGGAGAATAAATAGACCTCCCGCCCTTTCTTTCTCACTCCTTGACTACGCTCACGAAGGCCTCTCTCTCTCTCTTCTTTCTCTCTCGCCAATGATCCGGCAATGTTGTGCATTTTCGCACACATGACTATACAGGCGCAGAAAGAGACGCGGGAGCTCCGGCTATATTTATATGTATTGTTTATATTTAAATAATAAAAATGCCGAACCAGTATTGGCGGTAATTTGATAAACCCGAAGAAACTTGAGATGACTGTGCGACCTCGCAGAAAATGGGCGAATCAAAAAGCAATACAGGAAGGACGACAAAGTAAAACGAAGACAAAGTAAAAAAAGAACTCTAATTCGATGTAAAAAAATAGGGCCTTAAAATCGTGAAGAAAGAGGTACCAACAATGAGTGTTGCGAGAAGTGATAGGGAAATGTAGGATTAGCGCTGCAGCAGCTATGTCCGCGGCTGAAGTGCTTCCGAGCTTTTTTCGGAAAGCAAGATGTGCCCCTTCGAAGGGATCAGCATGGTCTCTTGCTGCGCTCAAGTTTGGGAAGGAAGTTAGGAGCGAAACACCGGCCGGACAAAAATCACCACATGCGCACAAAAAAACGCATTTTCACGTGGTGAATCATGTTGATTGGGGTGAAGCTCTGGTGGTGCTGATGATAATGATTTTATTGTTCATAGGTAGTGCTGATGGTGCTGATTTTTTTTACTGCTCCTAGGTAGTGCTGAGTTCCGTGTGGCGTTTCGACTTCATTATTACTGCTTTATGGTCGGTAAAATGCAGAGCCAGTGGTTCTTCCAGCGGATCCGCTTGGATCCGATAGAAGCCATGGGAACGCATCTCCACCGCTTATGTCAACGGTCCATGTCAGAAGGAGAATGTGTTGTATGGAACGTGGTTATATACGCATTTTTGCCTTTGAACGCAGCGCCCTCTCGTCTATAAACGTTGAGCCAATGCATGCAAAGTTTAACGCGATTACGTAGGCATTTGACCGCAGCGCCCTCTCCTGTATAGACGTTGAGCGGCTACATGCAACGTTTCATCCATGACATCCCCAGCTCTTGAGTTCCTACCACATCTCAGAGCCCCGTACTCGTCCCGCCGTCGTGGCCGAGTGGTTAAGACGGTGGACTAGAAATCCGTTGGGGTCTCCCCGCACAGGTTCGAATCCTGTCAACTGCGCAAACATTTATTTTTTATATTTTTTAAGAAGACAGATTGGATGGCAATCGATGTGAGCACGGACGCCGGACGGACAAGGCTAGACCCTAAGGAGCTTCGCCCCTAAAAACCTAGACCCTTCGTCCTGGACCCCTGGTAGGACCGATGCACGCTTTCAAGAGGTCCTCTTTCAGTCCCGCAAGTTTTGTCTAGAACACAAGGCCCTCGTAGGTACTATTCCAACGTCATCATCATCCCTACTGTCTACTGACCAGATGAAACCGGCAAGGTTATGTTTTAATTGTCGCACCCCAGCTCCGAGTTTCTTAGCTTCGATAATGCTTTGGAATCTTGCGAGCCTCGAGTGCGCACACGCAGCCAAGGCCCAACCAAAGGCGTCTCGCGCATGCTAAAGACCGAGGTTAAAAAAAATCGCCCCGCAATTCTTAAGCGCGTTCCTAAAGGTGTATTCACACGGCGGACAAATTCCAGGAACGATGTCCGCGGACCTGTGAAATATGCGTATCACGTGGCTTGGACGTCACAACGGACAAGTCCGCGGACTTGTGCAAGTCCGACGACATGCGAAATAATACTTCATGGTTGCCGTGAACCAAGGCGAGAACTGCTTGTCCGAGCTCGTACCTTTCTCGCTGCCTTCGCTGCACGAGCTATACTGTTCAGGACTGGTATTTCCCAACGCTTTCAGCTCGCGCCGAGAGCCTTGGTTGTGCTTCGCTGCGTTCCAAGCTACAAGAGAACGGTTACGCAACGCACGTGACGGTCGATTCCAATCCCGCCAGCGTCTGATAAACCTGACATTGAAGACGACAACGATGAAGGCTCTCAGCGATGAAGCGACGCTGTGTTTAATTGCACTCGTAGAAGAGTTTCCACAGCTTTGGTGCCTTCAAAACGACCAGTACCGCAACAACGGCATAAAATCAGAGCTCTGGAAACAAATTGCCAATGAAATGGAACGGCGCTACTCTCAGTATGGGCCTTACACGGAAGGTAAGTTCATTCAAGGCAGACTAATTAGTGTCGATTCCGTGTTGTATTTGACCGCTTATTGTTGTCTGATATTTCAGAGGGAGTGAGGGGCTTTTTCAAAATAAGCGACGCATCTTCAGACGGGAGAAGGAAAAGATCACGAAGACGAAGAGCGGCCAAGCTGCGGAGAACGCGTACAACGGTAGATGGAGGTTCTACCGCAGTCTCCTGTTCTTGGATCGGAGCAAACCTGTCCTTTCCCGGGAGTGCAACGAATCTTACCAACATAAGGATCCCTATGGAGTGAGTAACGTTTGGCGGGTTGACCGATTCGTTTAACTTGATTCTTTAGACCTATCGAATGAAACGTTGGCGAGCGTTCGTTGATGGAGGTCACTGAATCCCAATAGCTTGGCTGACGTTCGAGCTCTGGCCTTGCTCTACACGCGGCAGCATTTTGTTTCGTTCACTCGTATTAATCAAGGTCTCTTGAAGTGCTGGTAGTCGCTGGATGAAACTGCGAGACATTATCCTAGGGTTTGACAACCGGCGGCCCGCGGGCCGGGTCCTGGCCGCGATACACTCTAATTCAAGTTTCAGGGCCACACAACAGCTTTGACCTCAAATGAAGTGCACAGGGTCCTTGATTGAGTAAACCTTCCTTTTATCAAATTTTGCAAGTCAAACGGCCAACCGCCGGTGAGCCTTCGATGGGTCCGACCTGCCGCGTCTCTTTAAAAACTCTCGCTTCTCCCGCAGTACTACGGTGGTGACATCTACTGTTGGTCACGTAACCCATCGCCGTCCTCCCTTCACTACTAAAACTCTCTCTATCTCTCTCTCTCTTCTTTATCTCTTCCTCAATACTCTGAACAGTAAATGGCCGACACTTGCGATATTCTGCCGTGCAAGCGGTGCTTTACATATAGTTCCTCTACCGTAACGCATTCGTATTTTCTTTTTACCTTTC
>JAZHYW010037269.1:0-14607 GCA_037355805.1 Ixodes ricinus
CCTGAACGTGTCAGCGCGTGCGTCCCCATCCAGCTGGCGGCACGATGACAGCGCAGCTTTGCTCCGGTTTCCGGGCCGCGAGCTACCATCTGCCACGCGCTCGTCGACTACAGTGTTGCCTCCTGGAATCAAGATCACAGAGGACCTCGCTCGTGCTATGCCATCCACAGTGACATCAACGGCAGCGCCTTCAAAGCGACTCCCCGGCTGCAGCGCGCCAGTGGGCATGGAAGATTCGCAGCGATGAGGTGGCTCATGTTTTTCGTCTTGCCGCAGCTCCTGAACGTGTCAGCGCGTGCGTCCCCATCCAGCTGGCGGCACGATGACAGCGCAGCTTTGCTCCGGTTTCCGGGCCGCGAGCTACCATCTGCCACGCGCTCGTCGACTACAGTGTTGCCTCCTGGAATCAAGATCACAGAGGACCTCGCTCGTGCTATGCCATCCACAGTGACATCAACGGCAGCGCCTTCAAAGCGACTCCCCGGCTGCAGCGCGCCAGTGGGCATGGAAGATTCGCAGCGATGAGGTGGCTCATGTTTTTCGTCTTGCCGCAGGTTAGTAGTCGTACACCTTGCCACTGTTTTAAGTCAAATTATGTTTGCCTAGTAGTGCTTCCATGCCCCGGAGCTTGTATTGAATTTTTTAGAGAGTGTATTGAATCTTTTAGAGCTTTGTTGCTTTTGATGTCTGGGGATGTAGAGAAGAACCCAGGCCCTATGAGCAAGCAACAAGAGGATGAATTCCTTGCGCTTGTGCAAACAGTCGCGAAGCTCCAGAGTAGCCTTGCTCTGCTGCAACAGGAGGTAAACCTACTAACACAGAAAAATATCGAAAGCGAAAAATCTGCTTCCGCTCTAGAAGAACGGGTTAACAACCTAACAACTGAACTCGACCTACTAAAGCAGAAGGAATTCGGTAGCGTCACACCTACCGAACCTCAGCTTACTACAGCTCTAAACGAACTTTCGCAGCTGAAAACTCGTTGTGACGACGCGGAGGGGAGATCCCGCCGCAATAACCTTCTATTTTTTGGCGTCACTGACACCGATAGGGAAACGTGGGCCCAGTCCGAGGGCTTGGTAACCGGCTTGTGCTCCAAAAACCTAGGCGTGAATGTCGACTCAAGTAAAATTGAAAGAGCGCACCGCTTGGGAGCGTTCAATCCACAGAAATGTCGCCCTATAATTGTGAAGTTTTCATCATTTAAGGATAAAGAGGGTATTCTTTCGTCGGCATTTAAGCTCAAAGGGACACGTGTTGCTATCAGTGAAGATTTCCCAATTTCTGTCCGACTTGCACGCCGTCATCTTCTTGATTTTGCCAAGCCTAAAGGCACGACTTACAAGCTGCGTCACGATAAGCTGTTTATAGATAACAAGTGTTATGTATTTGACGCCGCTCTTGGTTCCGTGAAAGAAAAAAGTGCATAGCAATGCCAGCGTTCATTTCGTATTTCGTCACCCAATCAACCTGCAAAACGCCATGATGTCTGTAGCAAACCTTCTTATCATTCTATTTTATTTACTAACATTAGAAGCTTGATACCAAAAAGAGACGATGTGATTTCTTTGGTTGAAACATGCAACGCAGACTTCCTTGCTCTTACCGAGACCTGGTTAAGCCCTGATATATCCGATAATGAACTTTTTCCTTTGTATCCAAACTTTCGTGTGTATAGATGTGATAGATCTGCTAGGAGGGGGGAGGTGTGCTTTTAGCTATAAAAAATCAAATTCCGTCTCGGGTTATACCGATCGTTACCGACTTGGAAGTTGTTTGGGTGTACGTCGCTACGACGCCCCCGTAATAGTGGCTGTATGCTATAGACCGCCAGATAATGACAAAGAATTTGTTACCAAGCTGTATAAGTGTCTTTCTGAAATCACAACTAAATACCCTAATGCCTATGTTACTCTTTTTGGCGATTTCAATTACCCGAACATTGACTGGTCTGCCCTCTCTTCTAGTTGCGCATTTTCTCAAGAATTTATAGACTTTTGTTTAGATTTCAACTTTTCAAATGTTATCACTCAGCCTACTAGAATTACTAATCACTGCAGCAATATACTCGACTTATGCTTAAGCCAAGATCCCTCACTCTTCAGTAACATCACGTACTTACCGGGCATAAGTGACCATCTCGTCATCGATTTAACACTCTCTCTCTCTGCTCCTCGTAGATCACATTACTGCAAATTCATTCGCAATTACGCGAAAGCTGATTACGCATCTATCAACTCGAACCTCGAAGATTTTTATCATACCTTCTCAGTTAACTTCTGGGAAAGAACGGTTAATGAAAACTGGACTCTCTTTAAAGATAAAGTGATCTACCTAATCGAACGTTTTATTCCACTTACCCGTATAATATCTGATAACACTAACCCTTGGTACAATAAAACAATTCATAGTCAATCCAATAGGAAAAAAAGACTCTATAAGCGGACTAAGGCTGTCAACACTACTGCTTCTTGGGACGCCTATCACGAATGCGCAAGGGCTTATAAATCCGCCATAAATCAAGCCAAAACCAAATTTTATAGTATCGACCTGCCCAACATACTAACCACTAAACCAAAGAAGTTTTGGAAAATAATCAATCCGGCACTATCACTTCCTTTGCAATTTGTAGACGACGACGGACTTCCGCTTTCAGATAAACACGGCGCTCTTGCTATTAACAATTTCTTCTGCTCCATCTTTACTAACGAGGACTTACTAAATATTCCCGACTCGTGCCAATCCTTTCACCCTCTTATGAATCCTATCTTAATTGACCGCGCTGGAGTACTTAAGGCTATAGATCAACTGAAGGTGTCCTCCAGCTCCGGAGGTGACCAAATTAACTCTAAGGTATTAATAAACACTAAACACATTTCTTCCACTTTCCTTTGCGACATATTCTCTCAATCTCTTAAACTCTCTGAAGTTCCATCCGACTGGAAGATTGCTAACGTCATACCCGTTCATAAAACAGGCGATCGCCAACAAATCAGCAACTATCGTCCCATCTCGCTCACCAGCGTTTCATGCAAACTCTTGGAGCATATTCTCTATTCTAACATAATAAACTTTCTTGACTCTCATAACCTCCTTTTCAAGCACCAGCACGGATTTCGCAAGTCATACTCTTGCGAAACTCAGCTAACAGCATTTCTAACTGACGTTTACTCAAATTTCGATTCCAATGTTCAAACTGACGCCATCTTCATTGACTTCTCCAAAGCATTCGACAAGGTCCCCCATCAACGTCTTTTAATGAAACTAAGAGATATTAATCTTCATCCCTCTGTAGTCAATTGGATTTCTGAATTCCTCACTAATCGCACTCAGTACACTTCTGTTAACAATGTAAAATCTACCACAAGCACAGTAACGTCTGGCGTCCCTCAAGGAACCGTTCTTGGCCCCCTTCTTTTTTTAATCTACATTAATGACCTCCACCATGGCATCACCTCTGAAGTACGTTTGTTCGCCGATGACTGTGTCATCTATAGACCAATTCATTCACGTCACGATCAACTAATCTTGCAGAACGATCTCCAACTTATAATTCAGTGGTGTCATAAATGGCAAATGGCTTTAAACTATAATAAATGTAAATCGCTATCCTTTTCCCGCAGTCCGCATGTTTTATCCTCCTCTTACCACCTTTCTAGCATCCCAGTAACTGCTTGTTCATCCTATAAATATCTAGGAATTCATCTGACATCTGACCTGTCATGGATCACTCACATAACATCTGTCGTTGCCGATGCTAACCGCACTCTCGGATTTCTTCGCCGTAACCTCAGACAAGCTACATCCCCAGTAAAACAACTAGCTTATACTACCTTGGTCAGAACTAAACTAGAATTCGCCTCTTCCATATGGTCACCGTGGCAGTCATACCTAACTAACAACCTGGAATCCGTTCAAAGCAGAGCCCTCCGTTTTATTTATTCCGACTATTCCCCTTACGCAAGCATATCAGGATTTCGCCAATCAGCTAACCTTGACACTCTTTCTCACCGCCGCAGGGTGTCTCGTCTTTCTCTTCTTCATCGGATCTTTTATTACAACAGTCATCTCAGACAGAGTTTGCTATCGCCTCCTTACCGCATTTTCCCTCGTCTCGACCATTCTTGTAAACTCCGTCCAATTTCATCGTCAACCGTTACTCACCAAATGTCTACTTTACCATTGGCCATTGACGACTGGAACTCACTGCCTGACGTAATTGTTTCCTTATCTGACACTAAAAAATTTTCTGCAGCCATTAGCTTATTTTTTTCTAACCTATAACTAGATTGCAGCGTGTTTTTGTTGATAAATAGTTGTGTTATTTGTTTGTTTTTGAAGTGTTCACTCCCTTGTATAATGCCCCTGGGCCTTCAAGGAATAATAAATGATGATGATGATGATGTCTGAATAGCTCACAATTCAAGAATACAGGGCAGAAGTTGCGTCACGCCATTCTGAAAGGAGAATCTGAGGTACTCAATTTCCTTCACCAGCAACTAGGATGGATTTCAGCATGGAAGTTCCAAAGTAGGTGGTAGCCACAAACCATCATAGGGTGGTAAGTTACTGTAAAAAGTGTCCTCATGCTCTGGGAGGAGATTTCAAACAGCCATGAGGTCTTACTTACACGACGCCTGCAGCAAGACCCACAGGAGAACATATTTGGAGCTATATGTTCTCCTGTGGATACAATACAAACCTAAATGTGTATCAGTTCACCTCAGGACTAAAACACATACGGATAAAGAAACTGTTCAAACTGTCGAACAGTGGAAACGTAGAGGATGACAAGGCTGACCTCCTCAAGGAGTTGCCAATATTTTGGCACCATGAAAGTTCAATTGCAGACAATGTGGAATGTCTTCCAATTGATAACTTCCCGCCACTAGAGGATATTTCTGAGCTGACATCAGGTCTAACATAATTGGTGACTCGTCCACTTATTACGTTGGAGCTATTTGATTAAGCATTTCCTTGAACAGACAACCCACAGTTGTGGCTGTTTTCAGCTGCTGAGCGATGAGTCTGACAACTTGACCAGGCCTCACCAGTACTTTCTTGTGCTGAAAGCATACGATGTGCCTGGAAAACTCTTCGCGAACCTAGCAGTACTATCCCAGGTTGCATTTAATTTCATTCATCGACTAGAAAATCACTTTCTTGCCGTAATAGAGAGTGTGGCGCATGTTCGAGGAGTGTGTGCTGCCTTGTATCAGAAACTTTCAGGACTGGGTAGCTTAACTTCACTCAGATTGCCACAAATAGTTTTTCAAAATGTTTTGCAGAATACGTTTGTGTTAGCATGTTCGATTCCTTAACCGGAACTTGGACAAAGTCTGGTTGCACTCTCCAGTTGCTGGTAAGCAAATAGACAAGTTTAAGTGTTAATAGTGCATTAACGGAGGCGGTTGTCAAATCAAAAACAGAAAGTGCTTACTAATTGAGCGGTGCACATTGCACTCCAAACATTTATTTCAGTTATTTACAACAAATATGTATCACGGCCCCCTTGCAAAAGTATTTATCCACTTTCTACAGAATGTCTATAAAACATAATGTAAAGAGGCTATAGATTCGAAAGAAAATTCATCCACCTTTGTATCCATTGTCTATAGGTTTTTAGACGCTTTTTTTACGCCATACTTCCTTTCTGATCAAATGTATTTCGGGGAATGTTTAGGGATGTTGAATCTTGTCAGATTCTGAATAGAGTTCTCAGTGTTCGGTAATGGCTCTCCCACAGCGTGTTTCAGGCTATGCCGATTCGTGTGTTTTATATTAGCCGGGAATTTGGAATTTGTACTCTCCACTGTATGCTTTGCTCTCTTATTATACGCTTATAACTGGTAATGATAGCGATGTCTTATTTATTTCTGCACTTACTTCCTGTGCCCGAGTCGTCGTGAAAGCGAAGGGATCACTCGGCATGTTCCCTGTGGGAAGTGTTTGTTAACTTGGTTTCACTAAAAATCTATTACGAAGTGTACGATATGCCGAACTACTTCATATTCATTTAGTTTTGTATATTTTTCTTATAAAACATACAAAGCGCCTGAAGTAAATCATGTATATACGAATGTGGTCCAATAAAATGTTTTCGAATCATTTTCTGTTGTTGACCCCAAAATGCTCCACCAGTCAGGAGCCAATGTGGAGATTGTGTAACTTCAATGTTTAGCAGTAGAAAAAGCAAACAAACAAGATATACACCTCTATTTTGTGAAGTAGAAACTTTGTCTCACACATTTTGCACGGATCATATCGTAAGAGCTAAAATAAAACTGCGTCAACGTTTAAAAAAAAAAAAAGAAGCGGCTCCGGGAGTCGAATAGCTCCCAAGAGCCTAGCGAGGAGGAAAGAGAGTAGAAAAAAAAGAGAAGTAAAAGGGTACCGGTGAACCGGAGCAGAAATGCCCAAACCGAAACCGAAACTAACTTGACCGGAACCGGAACCAGATTATGCTTAATGCCGCCTGCTAGGAGCGCTAGCTGTCACTGGTCTATCTGGGCCGCTGGGGCCTATGGCAGTGTCCGCTCTTTACCTTGTGTATATTACTCTATGCTACTACTACGGCAGTTTTTTTTTTTGTTTTGTTTTACATCACGTGATTCCTTTCCGCCAATCCTATTCATCCCTCTGAGCGTTCCCTAGTTCGCTCTGTTTGTCCCTACATTCCCTACGCGAATCCAGCGTTTAGCTAGGGGCGCGTCTGTAAAGCCGGGTTAACGTTGGTGCAACCGGAATTTTTAACCCGTGCTTATCCGAACTCGGTTTAGGGCGCTAAGCCGACTTAGGAAAGGCGCCGCTTTGGGTTAAGGTAAGCGATGTTGGTGCAACCGGCCCTGAGAGGTGTTCTCCAATAACTTTCGAGAAATTTCGAAAATATTATTGCTCTCACATCAGTTGCGTCGTCATCATACATATTGTAAAACGTGTTCCGTAAACTATATTTCATGATATATGTAGTGACGATGTGCGCACTTTATAATTTTATGCGCCGTAAATTATACCTTAGTTCAAGAGCACATAGTTGTACCAATCACGGGTATATAAGGCGACCTACAGCAGCCTTTCGATTCAGGTAAATCTTATGTGTGACTAAGGGTAAACAAACGGACGTTGAGTCGAATAAACACGCACTTTTTTATGTTAATCTAAATTTGTTTTATCGTAGCGTGAAAATTAAATAGCTCAATTTCTCATTGATCGCAACTGAAAATAAAAATGGATTAAACAAAGCGTAAAAAAAGCTATATAGCTACTCGTTTTACAGCGGAAAGAGTGCTTATTGCCTAAACAACGCGAAAAAATATATAATCACCTTACCGGTTCAACCCGATTCAAACCGGTTTGAACCGTTATATTGGTTGCCCGGAACTGAACCGGAAGCCGCGAACCCGAAACCGAAAAGAACCGATAAATATTTTGGTTCGACACTCAAGGGAGAAGTATGAAAGATGATGAGGCCGGAGTTTAGCGAATGCGAAGGGGGCGTGTATCGTCCCTCCTAAATTTCTCAGGATTCGTCTCGCCTGCCACGTCACTGGCCGTTAACTTATTCGGTAGGGAAGTTTATATAGCTGCACAGTTCTTATGAGAAAGGATGGTCGATGATGCTTCATACTTTCAAACAGGGGTTGAAGCGCAACACTACGGGCGTATTGGAGTTCGTGGGTTAATGGCGCGGGACCGCGGTCTGCGTTAGTTCTGTTGGCGAGAAACCTAAGAAAAGACGATTTACGTGAAAAAAAATCGCCAAAGAGTTAATGCGATTCAGCTGACGGCCGGTAGAAAATGTGGAGTCCACATGTCCTCTCTAACGGGGAGGGTGTGTTGGCGAGCTTCTGCACAGGACCGCATATCCAGCACGGCGAAGAACACTTCCAAGGCGATGCAATGGGTCCGACACTGGGCAGCAGTCATCAAACTGAGGAAGAACGAGCTCAGTAAAAAGCAGTCCCTAGGGTGTCAGCCGCTGTGCTTTTAGAGATCCGAGTACTAAAACCCATTTTCCCTAGGCCTTTGATGAAAGCTCAGTGATGCGCGTAGTGAATCTGTGTCGGTTGTCAAGCGTGAAACCCAGTAATCTCGTTCGCTGACAGCGGTAAAAAGTAGCAGAGGCAAAGAAATTACAGTCAGTGCGCAGGCAAGCAAGTGAAAGTTTACCATGATGATTTTAGCCCGAGACTGGGGCAGAAGAAGGAACACATTTTTACAGTGGAAGAAAAAGTAACAGGGACAAACAACGTATTTCACTCAGCTCACAATATTATTCAACCACCCTGCTTATACACAGAATCAAAACCACAACAGAGCTATAGAAACTTCAGTTCGTCAAGGTCGCGCGCATAACACTCAACTACGTCACAAAGCAAACTAAGTAAAACAACTTAGAAAGTACCACCACCTTTTGATTTACACAAAAAATCCTGGACTGCTTGACATCAGACAAAAGACGAGAAGAAAAATATATCTAATACTTTTAAACCGCAACACACACGCAGTGACACCTTTCGTTAGACCAAAAAGCTTCGAAACTCCTATCTTAAAAAGGTCACACAAAATCAATCATATTAAAATGTGACATGCAGGCAAGGTTACACCCTTAACGCATCACTATACACCCTGATCTTTACAATACACTCTTAACTCAGAAAGGGATGATCAACCTAACGTTTTCTTCCTATAAGAAAATGAAGAGAGTCGGCTAACACGAAGACATTCGTCCCAACTAAAAAAAAAAGACAATTGAACGGGAGGCACAGATCTACATGATTGATCCAACACCTCGCTCCGCTGCTTCTAGAATACAGACAAAACCAACCAGAGGACAACCAAACATTTGCAACTAGGCGACAATCAAAAGATGTTACAACTAAAGTCGCGCATTGTTTTTTTTTGTTGAGTACTATCAAGCTACAGACAAGCCTGACTAATACAGCTTCCTATTGTTTTTATCCCGAGTGTCTCGCATATACATCTCTTCATGTTGTCTACCTCTTGATGTACTATCTATGTTCCCGACCAGTGTGCACTACAATTATTACATTCGTCAATATACTTAGCTAATTCCGATAGTTTAGTTAATGCTGCAAATTCATAGTTAGCTAAACTTGTTGACGTATGCAATAATTGTAGTTCACTCGTCGGGAGCAAAAATGGTGTACCAAGAGATATATACGAATAGAGTTGTAAGAAACACAATCCCGACAAAAACAACTGGAAACTACTAGTGAGGCCTGTTTGCAGTTTGGTAGTTCTTCAAAAACATTTTTGCAACTCTGGTTACAAAAAAAAATGTTTTGGTTGTCCCATTGTTAGTTTTGTGTATATGCTAGATGTAGGGGTGAGAGGTGTTGGGTCAAACATTCAGCTTTAGGCGTCCCGTTCAATCGTTTCGTTTAGTTGTGTTGATTGTTGTTTTTTTGTTAGTCGATTATCTTGAATATTTTTTGTAGAAAGAAAAAAGTTAGATTGATCATTCCTTTGAGAGTCAAGGCTGTCTTGTAAAGATCAGGCTGTAGGGTGATGCGACCACGGTGCGAGGCTGTATGTCATGGTTCAAAATATGTTTTAGTGTGACCTTCTAGGATAGGAGTTTAGAAGCATTTCGTCTCAACCAAAAGTATCATTGCCAGTGTGTCGCATTTCTAAAAGCATTGTAGATATTTTTTGTATGTTTTTGTGACCTCAAGCAGTCTAGAAGCTTTCTTTCCTAAACAGGAAGGGGCGTGTGTCTTGGAAGTTGTTTTACTTAGTTTATTTTAGTGACGTAGGTGAGGGTCATTCGCGTGACCTTGTAAAGTAGGATGTTCGGTAGCTCTGTGGCAGTTGTGGTTCTGTACATATGGAGGGTGGTTGAATAAAATTATCTGGTTCTTTTTAGACGCTGATTGTCCCTGTTACTTTTTCTTCCACTCTAAACAATGATTCCTCCTTCTGCCCCAGTTTCGAGTTAAAATCATCATAAGAACACCTGCAAGGATCGAGTTGGGCTCAATCGTTTACTTTGCGTGGTCGTGTCATATCGTTTACTTGAGATGACCAGCTCGGCAGAATATTTGCAAAACTTGAAACGCAGGCCGTTGACAGTAACTATTTGTTTATTTAAACAATATTCCCTTGCGGCTGTTGAAGTGGCTGAGGCTTAGGTAGGCTTCAGCAGCATGACATTATCAGCGTGGAGAGAAGGGGTAGATTCCAGGAATAACGCGATGTCGTTCACGAAGGCATTAAAGAGAGTCGGGCCGAGAACGCTGCCTCGGGGTACCCTAGGTAAAACCTAAGTAGCACAAGACATGGCTCCACGAAACACGACTCGCTGATTGCGATCGTGTAGAAAACAAGCCAGCCACTGATAGAACTTGTCCCTGATGCCCAGGGTTTACAGCTTGTCGATGAAAATGTCTTGGTTTTCGCAACCGAAGGCTTGGCTAAAGTCCAGTTGCACGAATTCACGGGAGACCCGGTTGTTAAGATGGTTGCTAGATGTGTCTACAACAATCGACAGTTTAAATTCACACATACGTCCAGACCTGAAACTGTACTGATGTGGGCTGAGTAGCCCTTTCAACCCGGGTTGAGCGGCGCCACGAGTGACGTCACGAGGGTACAATTTGCCACTAAATTCTGCGGGATATTTTTACGCTAACTTTAGCCGGGAAATTTTGCCGCTAAACTTAGCGGAACTATTTTCCCGCTTAATTTAGAGGCAAAGTTTCCCGCAAAATTTAGCGGGAAAATTTTGCCCTCGCGATGTCACACGTCACGAGTGACGTCATGATAATGACGTTACACGTGACGTCATTATATGGTAATGACATAATGACGTCACGTGCGACGTCATTATTGGAAACGTACCATAATGCAACGCTCGGTTACGCCGACGGCGACGGCGACGCCGCTCAACCCGGAAACGGGCGCCTGAGAGCTGCGGTCGAAAAGTCTGCAATGACTTGGAAAGCTCTAATAAGGTGACCGTTCTTCGTCAACTTTGCGTGGTCGTGTCTGTTGTATGAACTCTCTGTGGTCATGTCTATTGTATGAACCGCACTAAATATCGTCACCGCGGGAATCGCAAACCGTGATGACAAAATCCTGGGTTTGATATTGTTGACAACACCAACAATGCAATTCCCACATTTTGTTATCAAGGCTTGCGAAAAAGCGACTGAGGGAAAAAGTTCGTTTTTATCCTCGAAATTACGCGGCGACAAAGACGCTGCTGAGCCAGTGGCGTTGCGTGCGAGTATACTTGTGTCCGACTACAGTCACTAAGGTTGTGTGAAGTGGGATACATTCCAAACCAATATAGTTGCAGGGTTCCTTGAAGCAACTACTTTACGTCGAATAGTGATTTCCGTCGCTTTTTCTTCGGGAAAGTTCACCCAAATAAATTGTTTAGCTGCTCCTTGGCTGATCGAAAATGTAACCAGAGTGGTGATGTTGTCGGGTGCAGGTACAGCACGAGGCAGGTGGGCGAGCCTTCAAGCTGCACGGGCCAGTGCAAAGAGCTGATGCTGTGCCGGCTGAGGACGGACAGGTCCCACGACTACTCGGCCTGCTGACGGGGACGACGCAGGCGTATCGGCCCATCCTCAGCACAGCACGGACAGGCAAACTCAGCACCCACCGGGAAGCGGACAAGCCAGAAGTCAGACTTGGCGATATAATCACGTTGCGTCCGGCAACCGTACCATGCTTCAACGAAGGCCATACAATTAGATCGAGTCTGGCTTTGACCGAGCACACGCACCTATACTCGCTCCTTCTTCCTCACGCTCCTTCTCTCTCACGAATGCGCTACATTCGTTTTCGTGAGACTGGAACCTAGCTGTTTTAACACACCAGCTTTGGTTGAGGTTCACAAGAGAACAAGCACCACTCAATGTTCAATGCGCCGAGATACATTGGGCATTATGCAGGTGTTCATTCTAGTCGTCCTCAAGCCCGAAAAAATGGCACTCGACTGCATGATTACTACGGTTCTAAGTATAGGTTAAGTTTACTTCCGTAAAACTGCGAACATTCTTTTGTTTTCGGAAGCACTATGTCAGTTTTTGTTTCATCACTGTGGGTGGATTTTGGTTTTGACGCGGCACAATTTTGATCTCAAGCACCGAATGTTCTCATCTTAAAGTGACTGAACATCAAACAGAGTCCCGCGTTGTTACGCTCCTCGTTCATACTTCCCCTACGATCTTAGCTTGCAACCACAAGTTTAGCTCTTACAACACACCATCTGTACTGCCGTGATTAAAATATACTTCAACGAACAGAAAATTGCCTTTTTTCGCATGTTTACTAGAACGCTATCGGCAGCCTTTTTTTTGTGTGTGTGGTACGCAGTGAGTTTTGCTCTAATTTTATTGACCAAACGTTTTTAATTCCTTGTCATTTTTGCAAGATTCATACAACGCAGCATTACCAAGATTTTTGCTTTTCGCGAAAAACAATGCCCAGCAATTGTAAGAATGTGGCATTTTTAAAACAAGCATTTAAAGCGCGGAGTGTGCCAATAAAAAGCGCCACATTTATTGTGAACGAAGGACGTCATAATTCAAAAGCCGTGTTTTTAACATCGAAACCTCAAGTCAAAATTGTAGCACTAATATTTTGTGGGAACACCTTCTACATAATGATGAATGAGTAGCAAGATGTAAAAATCAAACATGTGCTGACATGTCCTTCCACATGATATTTGTGTTCTTTTTTAACAAGACGGCACACTCCGGTAGCACTTGTACCATCATCATGGTGTAAGAGAGAGAAGACATCATGGTCGTGTACGGGACACAAGAGACAAGGACTTGTTGCCAAAACAACGGGACATGTTCTGGCAACAAAGTTAGCATGTAAGTCTCCCATACCTAAACTAGACTTTTTGCCTTTACAGTGAAACGATCCTGGAGGTTCCTGAATACTAAGAGTAAGAAGAAACCCTCGCAACGACAAGGATTGCACGCCAGTTCTCCCACCCACCATTTCGCGGCCGTTATAGCGGCTCCCAAGCCCCAGCCGCAAACGCTGGATTATTTCTAGAGCGCAGCTCTTAGGCGCTCGTTTCCGGCTTGAGCGGCGTCGGTGTAACTGCGCGTTGCATTATGGAACGCTTTCCATAATGACGTCACGTGTGACGTCACAAGGCTTACGAGCGATGTCATGAGGGTCACGATGGAGAAGGAGGAGGGAAATTTTTCAGCAAAATTTAGCAGAAAATGTTTTGCGCTAAATTGTGCGGAAGAATTGCCCCACTGAACTTAGCGGAAATAATTCCCCGCTAGATTTAGCGCAAAGATTTTCCGGCTATATTTAGCGGCAAAAATGTTTTGGCTGAGTTTAGCGGAAAAATTCCCTGCTAAATTTAGCGGAAAAATTTTCTCGCCTAATTTAGCGAAAAACATTCCCCGCTAAATTGAGCTGAAAAATTACCAGGATAAGCTTAGCGAAAAAGTTTCCCTGCTAAATATAGCGGGAAAAGTTTCCGCTAATAAGCGGGAAAAATTTCCCGCTAAACTTAGAGGAAACATTTTGCCGCTAAATTCAGTGGAAAAGTTTCCCCGCTAAACAGCGGAAACAATTTCCCCGCTAATGTGAGCGGAATTATTTACCCGCTAAAATTAGCAGAAAAATTTTCTCACTAGATTTAGCGGAAAAATTTCCATGCTAACTTTAGCAAAACATTTCCCCGCTAAATTTAGTGGGAAATTTTTTCCGCTGAATTTAGCAGACGATGTACCGAACATTTCCCGCTCAATGGAAGGGGAGCAGGAGAGCAGAAGGGGAGGAGGGGAGGAGGGGCATACCCTCCCGTTCTCCTCCTCAAGAGCTGCGCTCTAATTCAGCGTTGAAGAGTTGTAAACGCCTTTTATTTATTTTTTAACGTTCAAAGCAACTTATAGTTTTCGAAAGGTGTAGATTATAGATCTTATCATCACTGGTACAAAGTGACGAATGTATAAACAATTAGGCATCATCACACCAGCTAGCGAGTGTTAGTAATCCGAAAAGCTGGGCCGTGATCGGGTTCGAGTTACCATTCTTAGCGTTTCACTATATTAACCCAGGGTTCGTCTCGTCATATGAACAATGCATGGCAGCACACGTTAGTTACACTCTTTGGACACGGGAAGCAGGACGGCTGGTGCAGATATGCGCTCCGAAAAGAAGCCAAAACCTTGGAACACGTTCGAATAGACTTATTGCTAAATTAGTTTGTACTTCGGTTTCTCGCCTACAACAATCTTCCTTAAGAAGGGCGAGAGGGAGGGAGTCTCGCGCTGATTGCAGCGATAAAGTGGAAAGATCTAAAGGGTGTGGGGAGGTATCTTTCCTTATGCTAAGGAGGCCATGATCATAATGGTAGGAAGGAAGGGGGAGATAAGGTTCAGAAGAGTTCCGAAAAAGTGTGCCAGCGTTACGGGGGGATTTGGGGGCAGCTTGTCCAGCGCTGTTAGGGACCGAAAAGTAACATTCAAGGTGCCTTGTCTGGGCTTGACTACACCAAAGCACCAAAGGGTTATGGCTCGGCTAGGGGAAAAATACATTGGGGGGCTTGTGTAGATATTTATACAGCGAGTCGTTGGTCAACCATTTTAAAGTTGC